>JAUUEB010177322.1:0-14089 GCA_032362205.1 Clione limacina
ACCTTAGTTATCTCATCTTCTATCTTCCTTTAAGTCTTAACCCTTTACAAACCTTAGTTATCTCATCTTCTATCTTCATTTAAGTGTTAGCCCATTACCAACCTTAGTTATCTTATCTTCCTTTGGGTGTTAGCCCTTTACAAACCTTAGTTTTCTCATCTTCTATCTTCCTTTAAGTGTTAGCCCTTTACAAACCTTAGTTATCTTATCTTTTATCTTCCTTTAAGTGTTAGTCCATTACCAACCTTAGTTATCTTATCTTCCTTCGAGTGTTAGCCCTTTACAAACCTTAGTTATCTCATCTCCTGTCTTTCTTTAAATGTTAGCCCATTACCAACCTTAGTTATCTTATCTTCCTTCGAGTGTTAGCCCTTTTACAAATCGTAGTTATCTTATCTTCCTTCAAGTATTAGCCCTTTACCAACATTAGTTATCTTATCTTCCTTCAAGTATTAGCCCTTTATACCAACCTTAGTTATTTTATCTTCCTTCCAGTGATAACCCTTTACCAACCATAGTTATCTCATCTTCCATCTCTCCTCAAGTGTTAGCTCTTTACCAACCTTTATTCAAGTTTTAGCCCCTTTACCAGCATAAATTTGGTATTTTTAATTTTTTTTCATCTTTGCAACACCATTTCTATCCAAAAAAATCCTTTTATTCCAAGTCCTTTTACAATTTGTTCCTTCTTTAGATTTTATTCATCCAATTTTTATCGACAATGATAGCCTTCATTATTTAAATCCTTTACATTTTCCCCTTGATAATGCATTAAATCAATTTTATTGACCTGTGTGACCCTAAGATTTTAAGGTAACCTTTTTAAGACATTCAGTTTTAAAGTTAGAGAATACCTTTATTTCTACACTTATTTACTGGAGATACACGGGTAAATTTTGCATTCCATTCATAAAACAATTTTTAAGCTTAGATCATAGTCAATAACTACTCATATGAAAGTCCCTTTCAAAGATAGACCAACTATCAACTGCTACAGTAATAGGCAGCATGACTTTTTGAACAAGTTCAATGATTGATTTTATTTTCAGTCTTTTATAGAAAAAGGAAGTAAAGTTTCACATGAGAATGGATGGAACTCATTAAGAAAAAGATTGATAGAAATTTTTCTATCCTGATGATATGAATGGTGAACTTTTATGTTTGATAACATATTCAGTATTCACTATTCAGATTATTACTTCCTTCTCCTGCAACCTTCCTAAAGCACTTTTCTTTGTTCAAGCAAAGAAGTTACACGACAAGAACAAAGAGAGATTCTAATGCTGCTGCATGTGCATGAGTTTATTTGCCTTTGATTATATCTTTTGCTTTAATTTTAATGGCATAGATAGTGAGTAATTTTAATATCATAGCTAGTGATTTATTATAATGTCATAGCTAGTGATTAATTGTATTGAATAAATCGTGATTAATTGTATTGTAATAGATCGTGATTAATTGTAATTTCATAGATACTAAATTTGCACTTTTTAGTGGATGTAGTTGATGATTGATTGCCTAACAAAAAAATAAGAGTTATTTTCAAAAAAAGCATTGCAATACTTGATACTTCTCTGTCTTACAGATATTATGAACCATTATTTGTAGGGAGTAATTTCAGATATTGGCTTCTTTGTTTCCTGACTTGAGACAATATGCATGTTTGTCACATTGTACAGGTTGACCCCTGAACTAATAAAGTCCCAGATATTTTACCCACATAGGATTTAGAAACAATGCAAATATACAGTGCAATGGGTGTTCTTTTTATAATAAAAAAAACAAAGTGGAAACAATGAAGTGTGCATTGAAAGGCGTGCATATATATTTAGCAAAAAGCTGACTTAATTCATGAAGAGTGATGTATACTTTCCATTCTTATCAGTTATGAGGTGAAGAGAATACTTCAGTATTTGAAGAATAATACATTGATTGGATAATGCATCATGTTCACTCTGTTCTCTCCTTTTTCTTCTCCTACTCTAGATGAAGTCCCTCAAGAACAACGAACTTTCAAAGAAGAGCTAATTGTAGCCACAACTCAAGAAGAAGAGCAAGAAATCCCTGCTCCAGAAGAAACTATAGAAACAGAGATTAGGGAAACTATACAAGTTGAAAGAGAATTCACAGAGGAGGTTCAGCTCTCTGTCCCTGAAACACCACAGGAGGTGGAACACCACAAAGAAGAGCTTGTTATTTCTCCTAAGCCACAGTCATCTCAGGTTGAACTTGATATCAGCTCCGAAACCTTCAATCAAACTGTTGAAATGACCAGACAGGAGAGTGAGATCTCTAAGGAGGAACATTTTACGGATGAAATTTCATTTGATATTAAACAACAGGAACCAGAAAGGGAACTCAGTGAAGTTTTCATATCCTTTGACAAAAAGCCACAGGAAATAACTGAGATGCAGTTCCAAATGGACACCACCTCTCAACTGGTTGTACAAGAAGAAATGCCAGAAGATGAGGTCACAGAATCTGAACATCATAAGCAAGAAATTTCATTTGATCTTTTCAAAGAAGAGCCAAAACTAACAGAGATGACATTCCAAATGGACACCACCTCTCAATTGATTGTCCAAGAAGAAATGCCAGAAGAAGAGGTCACAGAATCTGAACATCATAAGCAAGAAATTTCATTTGATCTTTTCAAAGAAGAGCCAAAACTTACTGAAATGACATTCCAAATGGACACCACCTCTCAACTGATTGTCCAAGAAGAAATTCCAGAAGAGGAAGTCATGGAATCTGAACATCATAAGCAAGAAATTTCATTTGATCTTTTCAAAGAAGAGCCAAAACGAACAGAGATGACATTCCAAATGGACACCACCTCTCAACTGATTGTCCAAGAAGAAATGCCAGAAGAGGAGGTCACGGAATCTGAACATCATAAGCAAGAAATTTCATTTGATCTTTTCAAAGAAGAGCCAAAACTGACTGAGATGACATTCCAAATGGACACCACCTCTCAACTGATTGTCCAAGAAGAAGCAGAAAAACCTGTAGAAGAAACCACAGAAAAACAGGAAGAGTTATTCATTGTCGAATTTGAACAGCCACATGAAGTTGACACCCTTACCGAAACAATAGAGACAGCAACTGTAGAAGAAACCATTGAGTTTGAGGTAGATCAGCCAAAAGAGGAAACAAATGAAATGACAAAGGAAACTCTAGTTGTGGAGAGGGAGAAACCACAGGAAATTGAAGAAACTCAAAAATCTGTTGAGGTTTCAACAATCGAGGACACACAAATTCATGAAGAAATAGTTTCTGTTGAATTTGAAAAACCTCAAGAGATTGAAGAGACTAAAGAGATCATAGAAACATCAACTTTCCAAGAGACTGTTGAACTGGATATCCAGAAGTCCCAAGAAGAGGATGTGGAAACATTTGAAGAAATTATTACTGTTGAATTTGAAGCACCTCAAGATGTGACTACAGCCATTGAAGAATTTGATATCTCTACCACTGAGGACACCATTGAAGTTGAAACTGACAAACCCCATGAGGAAATTATTGAAGAAGAAAGAAGTGTTATTGTTGTTGATTTTGAAAAGACTTTGGAAGTGGAAGAAGCCCAAGAAATTGCAACAGATCAACCACAGGAAGAAACTATTGAAGTCGTTAAAGAAACTATCATTGTACAAGAAGAAAAACCACAGGAGGTTCATGAAACTCAAGAGGTTGATGAATCTTCAACATTCCAAGAAAATGTGGAAATTTCTTTTGAAAAACCACATGAACAAGAAACTGAACTACAAGAAGAGACATTTGTTGTTGATTTTGAGAAACCCCAAGAAGTGAAGCCAGCCATTGAGCAAGTTGATAGCTCTTCCATTGAGGAAACAGCTGAAGTTGAAACTGATAGGCCAACTGAAGAGATCATTGAAGAACAAAGGGGAGTCATCATTGTTGACTTTGAGGAACCACAGACAGTTGATGAAGTCCAGGAGGTTCTTGACATCATAGCAGTTGATGAAACTCCAGAGGTGGAAATAGATCAGCCTCAGGAGGAGACCATCGTAGAGATGAAGGAAACACTTATTATTGAGAAGGAAAACCCACAAATTGTTGGAGAAGTAGGAGAAACCGTTGAAGTTTCCATTGTAAGTGACACAGCTGATGTAGATAAAGATCAAATGACTGAGGAGTTTGTTGAACTAGTCAAGGAAGATGTTCTCATTGAAGATGTGATATGCCAAACTGTAGATGAAAACCAAGAAGTTGTAGAGGCATCAGTTTTCCAGGAATCTATTGATGTAGAAATTGAAAAACCTACTGAAGAAGAAACTGTCCTTATAACAGAATCATTCGAAGTCAAGTCATTCGAGCCTCAAGAAGTGAAAGAAACTGAAGAAGAAGTTGAGACATCTACATTCCAAGAGACAATTCAACTTGACATTCAGAAACCACAAGAGGAAGAAACAGATGTTCATGATGAGGTCTTCACAATCGATTTTGAAAAACCACAAAGAGTTAAAATTATTATTGATGAAGTTGATGTTTCTACTACAGAAGAATCAGTTGATGTTGAAATTCACAAACCGCATGAGGAAGTTGTAGAAGAGGAGAGAGGTGTCATTGTTGTAGATTTTGAGAAACCTCTGACGACAGTTGATGAGTTTGAAGATGTTTTGGACATTGTTGCAATTGATGATATTGAAGAGATTGTTGACATTGCTGCAACTAATAAGACTCAGGAGCTTCAAAAAAATGAATTCAAGGAAGAGATTATGGAAGAGGTAAATGAGACTATTGCTGTGGAAAAAGAAAAGCCCCAGGTAGTCAAAGAGACTGAAGAGACTGTAGAAATTACTCAAGTTGAAGAAACAGTTCAATTCGAGAAGAACCAACCTATTGAAGAAGTAGTCCCTACTGTGGAGCAAGAAATTGAAGTTCATGAAGAAATCCCTCAAAAGGTTTACGAAGCGCAAGATGTGGTTGAAACCTCTACATTTGAAGAAACAATGGAAATTGTCACTGAAAAGCCAACAACAGTAGAAACGGAAGAAACAAAGGAAGTATTCACAGTTGAATTTGAAAAGCCTCAGGAAGTTGGAAAAATAGAAGAGGCTGTGGAAGCAGCTACATTTGAAGAAACTGTTGCATTTGATATTCTGAAACCAGATGAAAAAGAAACAGAACTTCAAGAAGAATTCATCTCTGTTGAGTTTGAGAAGCCTCAAGAAGTTGGAAAAATTGAAGAGGCTGTTGATGCAGCGACATTTGAAGAAACTGTTGCATTTGATATTCTGAAACCAGATGAAAAAGAAACAGAACTTCATGAAGAGTTCATCAGCGTTGAATTTGAAAAGCCTCAGGAAGTTGGAAAAATAGAAGAAGCTGTTGACGCAGCTACATTTGAAGAAACTGTTGCATTTGATATTCTGAAACCAGATGAAAAAGAAACAGAACTTCATGAAGAGTTCATCTCTGTTGAATTTGAAAAGCCTCAGAGTGCAGACATTGTTTCAGAGGAAATTGAAATTACTGCTACTCAAGAAACTCCTGGTTTTGAAGTTGATCAACCAAAAGAAGATATTATTGAGGAGACTAGAGAAATAATTGTCATTGAGGAAGAGAAACCTCAAGAAATTGAAGAAGCACAAGAAGTCATAGAAGCCTCCACATTTGAAGAAAGCATTGACATTGAAATTTCAAAACCTACTGAAGAGGATATAGAGAAAGTCAGCGAAACTATTACAGTTCAATTTGAAAAGCCTCAAGAAGTGGATACTGCCTTTGAAGAGATTAAATTCCAGATTACCGAAGACACTAAAGAAATTGAAACAGATCAGCCACAAGAAGTTATTATTGAAGAAACTAAGGAGATTTTTGTTGTTGAAGAGGAACATCCAAAGAAAGCTGGTGAAGTTGAAGAGCATATCGAAACCTCATCCTTTGAAGAAACAGTTGAGCTTGTTGTCCAGCAGCCAGAAGAAGAAGCTGTTGAAATACAAAAGGAAACAATAACTATTGACTTTGAAAAACCACAAGAAGTAGGCACAGTTAGTGAGGAGATTGAATTCTCTGTGACCTCTGAGACTCAAGAAGTTGAAGTTGACAAACCTAAAGAAGAAATCATAGAGGAAACAAAAGAAACTATTTTGATTGATGAGGAAAAGCCCCAAGTGGTCAAAGAAATAGAGGAAATTACTGAAACGTCCTCCTTTGAAGAAACTGTTCAAATAGATTTTACAAAACCAAAAGAAGAAGAGGTTGATGTAGAAACAGATGTCATTACTGTTGAATTTGAGAAGCCACAGATAACGTCTGCTATTAATGAAGATGTTGAAATCCTTGAAACAACAGAGAATGTTGGAGTTGAAGTCGATCGCCCACAGGAAGAGACTGTTGAGGAGACAAGGGAGTCCTTTTATATTGAAGAACAGAAGCCACTTGAGATTGGAGAAGTTCAAGAACACATTGAGATATCAGAGGTTTTAGATGTAGTTGCTGTTGACACAGACTCTACTGAAGAGAAGATCATTGAAGCAATCACAGAGGAAGTTGTCATGGAAGGAACTAAACCTCAAGAAGTTAAAGAAGTGGATGAAGAGTTTGTTATGATTGAAGTTCAAGATACGGTTGATGTTGAGACAGACATTTCCAAAGAAGGCGTTGTAGAAGAAGAAATAAATCTGATCACAGTCCTGAAAGAAGAACCATTTGAAATTGAGCAATCATTTGAGATAGTTGAGTCACAAACTGAAGAGAGTATTGTAGAGGCAGAACTATCCGAAGTACAGTCTGATGTTACTGAAGATGTTGTTGATTCAGCTGAACTTGTTTTGCCAACACCCTATGAAGTCAAGCAAACTGAGGAAGTTGAACTTCCAAGTACAACACTAGTAATTGATGATCAAAATGTTGAGCAGACTACAGAGGACACTATTGAGGAGGTTACAGAGTCATTTGTTTTAAATGAGCAAAAGCCTTATGAGGTGAAGGAAGACTTTGCCTTAACAGCTGTTGACAATACGGAGGATATTTTTGAAATTATTGAAGATACACCCAAGCAAGATGATGTCACCATTGAAACTGAAGAGTTCATTATTGTTGATGAGAAACCACAAAAGGTTGCACCATCAGAGCAAGTGGTACACATTGGTGATGTGGAAATTACCTCAGAAACTGTTGACATAGAAATGCCTGTAGAAGAATTAACTTCAGATGAGTTTGAGAAAATTGATATTCAACTAGAACAGCCTGCAGAGGCAGAGTTTATTATTCAAAGCTCAGAACAAGAAGTTGAACACATTGCAGTTGATTACAAAGATGAAAAACTTACTGAGGATGTGATTGAAATCTCCACAGAATCAGTTTTTGTAATGGATAAAGCACCTTTTGATGTAATTGAAGATCAATCATTTGAAATAACTGAAGAAGTTCAAGATGTTCCTTTTGAGGCTAAATTCGAAATACCTGATGAAGAAATCATTGTAATCAGTCAGGAAGATGCAGAAGTGGATATGGAACAAATGACTACTTTTGCTCTTGTGGAGGAAGAAGTGACACAACCAGAAGCATCCAAGGATGTCACTGAGGAGATGTTTATTGTTCAACCTGAAGAGACTGTGGAGGAAGTAAGAGACTCTTATGTTGAGACTGAACTTGTGATGACTGCTCAAGAGGATGAAAGCCAAGTTGAAGCAGAGTTTAAACTTACAGAGGAAAAACCTGAAGAAGTTGAAGCAGAGTTTCAACTTGCAGAGGAAAAACCTGAAGAAGTTGAAGCAGAGTTTCAACTCACTGAGGAAAAACCTGTTTCAGAAGATGTTGAAGCTGAAATATCTTTAGGTGACCGCAAGAAGCCAGAAATGTATACTTCTTTGAAGAATATTACAGTATTTGAGTCACACCGTGTAGCGTTGGAGGTGTCATTCTTTGGCAAACCTGCTCCCAAAGTCACTTGGCTTATTGATGATGAGGTGTTGGAGTCTTCTGAAGACTTTGAAATTACTGTTACTGAGACATCAACTATTCTTGTCATCCCAGAGGTTTTCCTTGAAGATCAAGGCACCTACAAAGTCGTTCTTGAGAATGAGGTTGGTCGTGTCGAATCAACTTGCAGCATTACAGTTAAACGTAAGTTGGTTGCTATTATGGCTCATTGTTTGGACACTTCAATATTTGTTAGATAAATAGGTGGTGGTATTTTTTCTTTCCTGCTTTTTAGGTCTGTTATCATTTTTTGTCATGCACGTTCAAATGAAATAAATTGTTACTTACTTTTGTGGTGTTTTTACTCCTTTGTGTGTATAAGATACCCTTTTCTTGATTATCATTCCTCATCAAGTCTCCTAGAATCATATCTGTGTTTGATCTTCAAAATGCATCTGTCAATTCATTCACAATACTGCTTATTCAACTGAGGTTTTCTGAGATGATTCAGTGTATCTCAGGTGATCCTTAAAAAAGATTTAAAAAAATGAAAAAAATGAATGTACTTCTTCTGTAACAGTTGGTACACATGACAGTACAGAAAAGCTACATAACTTCTTGGTACAAAATATTAGGTTAATGATGTGTGTACAAATATAAAATGATCTATCATTTCATGCAGCTGCACCAGAGGCTATTGAAGAGGTCCAAGAGGTGCAAATGGAACTCACCTTAGAAGAGAAGGTTGAAGAGGTACAGATGGAACTCACCTTAGAAGAGAAGGTTGAAGAGGTGCAGATGGAACTCACCTTAGAAGAGAAGCCTCAAGAGGTGCAGATGGAACTCACCTTAGAAGAGAAGCCTAAAGAAGGTGAGTCAAATAAGATTTCTTCAAATTTGTTGTGTAATCAAATTCGTAAAATATTACAGTTGTCTAGTGTTACCTACTTTATATTGTCTATTGGTACCTAATTCACTCACCCCTCATCAGACTTTTGAGTGTTTTCATGAATGTAAAAGTAAAGGTCAATGGATAAAGATGTACCTTAGCATTAGCTCAGAGTTGACGGCAGGCAATAACAATTACTTGTATGTCCTCTTCTAGTCCTTTAACTAGTGATGGTTTGATTCTTCGTTTATATACATCTTCCTTATGTATATTTAGGATTTCTGCAAATTTTTGTCATAAAAATGGAATTTAACTTTACTCTCTACAGTGACGGAAGCTCCCCGTTTCACGCAGACTCTCCAGAGGGAAATGGCCGTTTTAGAGGGCACCACCATAACCTTGGTTTGCTTTGTGGTTGGAAAACCAACACCCACCATCAAATGGTTCAAGGTCAGTATATATAATGAAACAAATATATTGACACAAAATAATAAGATTTTTTTTAGAATTTAAAGAAACATTTGATAATTTGAATATAAATCAAAGAGAGAGTTGTAGGCTAATGCGAAGGATGATCACATTCACTTTGGAGACTATGAAAGTCACAATCAAGGATACGTATTTGTGCATGTGTATGCTCACAGTAGAGCAGAGGTGAGTCAGTGTCATGAAGTGTTAAGTATAGTCAATAGGCACTTGCATTTTTCTATCAGATCAACCGCTGTACATTACTGCTCAAGATTGAATCTTTAACCACATGTTCTCTTCCATGTTTCAGGAGGAAGTAGATATCACCATGAGTGAACGCTACATCTCCACCTATGAAGATGGAAAATGCACACTTGTCATCAGCAGTATCACAACTGATGAGGAGGATGAGTTTATTTGCAAAGCAACCAACGAGGCCGGGACCTGTACCACATTTGTGGATATTTTCGTTGAAAGTAAGAAATCCCACCAATATCCCACTAATATTTTATACAAGTTTCTCCATTTAGTTTGTATTTATCTACCTTGATTTTACCACTTTGTTATAATATATCTAATTCTGTCCTAGCAGGTTCTTCCTGAATGATCAGAAGTGTTTTTAGATTGGTATGATTCATTATATATAATGTATGAAATAATCTTTTGTCTTCTTTTTCAGTAAATCATTTTGCAGTGCCTTTGTGTCCCAAATCATTACAATTTGTGTGCTTTTCTCATCAGGATTTATGTTTTCTCATTTTTTGAGACAAAATAGGATAACGGAATTGTCCTTTTATTAGTATTTTTTCACTTTTATGAACTCTTAGTTTCTGCTTAATATTTGTATGTCACAGAATAGAGTTTTAGATACTGATCAAGCTAAACAAGCTTTTGGAGTTGCCCTTTGGCCTCCCTGATCAAAGGAGTAAGGATTGTCCTGCCGCTAGTTGCATAGCTGCAGATTATTATTTCTTTTACGGATCCTGGCCTCAAATTTAACCTACAAAAATGATAACATAAATAAATATAAATTATCAATTAATGGCTCAAAGATGTTAAACTTGAAATGTAACCCCCAGCAGATACAAATTTAACGGAACTTTGTTCCCAGGATCCCAAGAATCTGCAGTAATGGCTAGTTGAGAAGCTTTATATATAGCCTCACACTTTTTTCTTTCAATTATGTTAATGACAGTTACCAAACAATTCAAATCATCTTTGATATTTTCCTAGCTAAACAATGTATTCTTGTTTCCTTTCTCTTCTCTTTTATATTTCCTTTGTTTTCTTCTATCTTCTTTAAGAAAGATGAATTTTTTTTTATTATTATGATAACGTGGTATGAATCAAACTTGACATGCATGAAGTAATCAACTTTTATTTTTTATGTATTTAGTTGTAAATCATAACAATGTTTCTGTTCAATGGATTAATTTGTATTTTTAAGTTAAGTTAGTTTTGTTAGCATGCATCGTTGTTATTTGTGTAGGCCCAGGTGAAATACAAGATTGATTAAAACAAAAGAGATGCACTGCTGTACTAGTTTCTAGGGTTTGACCTCTTGTTCAATCACAGTTTTCCTCATCATATTGCAAATGGGTTATTGATTGCATATGTGTAAAAAGTCTCCAACTCCAACTGCAAAATAAATAGTTGTTTTTTGCCTGGGCCATAACTACACATTTCTTTAACTTTGAGTTTTCTAATGACGTATATATAGATATCTGTGATATCTTCATGCATTTATAGTACAGCCATTGTTTTTTGTTTTTTTGCTTGTCACAATATTGTTGCATCAAAAGGGTTAAAGAAGCTCTTCTATTGTGATTTCATTCTTGCTTAGGTACTCACATTATTGACAGAATCAACAAGTTCATAATCAAATTTCTTTTGCTGATTTTTAGTTATCTGGTTGTCTTTTGTTTGGTTTATTATTTGAATACAGAAGTTGATTTATTTTTATTTATTTTGTTATTTTTCTTTCTTTTGTTTTGTTTTCATTAAGAAAAAACCTTCCAAGTACACAAATGATAACAAGGCTAAGATTGTTCAGGTATATTGTGAGAGTGGGTCTTTTTAATTGTTTTAACTTTTTTTTTTCATCTTTTTAACTTTTATTAATTTTCTATTGTCATAGTGATTGCTATTTCTATATGTCTTTATGTTTGAACACCTCTCTGAGCATGTATGGTCAAGTGTATTGTCTGTATGGTCAATTCTTGTACAATACTAACATTTCTGATTCATCATTTCTTAAAGAAACAAGTTTTCACTTTGGCTATAAAAATGACATCAGCATTGTCTTCCAACCATACCAGGGTATAGGCCACAAACAAACACTTTCCACCTGTCCCTATCTTGGGCCATATTTTTAATTTCAGTCCATGAGCATCCGCTCAAAAATGTACATGGGTATAAACCATTTCAATGATAATATTTATGCATTTCAGATTCATTTTTTAGGATTAAAACATTCAATTTTTTAATGGGTGCTTCAAATAATAAACTTTATTAGCAATGATAAGTATTAAAGTCCCATCACAAATAGAACCACATTTACTGAAATTCTAGATACAATTGTTCAACATTTTCAGAGAGCATTGAAGCAGAATATGTAGAGATTTTGGCTGTACTTTGGATGTTTTAACATGTTACACAGATCTCTATATATATGATATACAGTTGAAATTGCTCTTGGAGGCCAGTGATTATCAGCAGCCAAACTGGCTGCCTAATGCAAGTGGCCTCTTACAGCAAGTTGGCATTTAAAGAATCTTATCGAGAATAAAATTCAACTGTCACGCTCAAAGGTGGCAACTTACCACAGGTGGCCGCTGAGCAAGTTCAACTGTATACTAATGATCATATCCTCAGTGTCTCTTTTGGTATACATATACCTCACACTGGATTTATTCTGCAACTGAATGCCCCTGAGTAAATTGATCATGTTTTCTCATTATTTTGCCCTTCTCTGACTTTTGTCCATTTACACATGGTGTGTTATAAATTAAAAGTAATAGAGAGATTGTCCCACAGAAGTTTTGAAAGACTATGAAAGCACAGGGGAAAAAATTAAAAACATTCTGTGTTTTTATTATGTGCATAATTCTGAATCGAATAGGCCTTGAATATCTAATGAAGAATTGTTTTTATTATTTGATAAATTGCTCTTCCCTGACTTTTTAAATTTATGTAGAATCTATTTTTGTTCGGTTTTCACCTGCGGATTTTAATTTAGGTTTTATTCAGTTTTTTTCATGCGATATTTATTCATTGTCTTTCTATTGTAATCTCTGTTTTTAATGTATTTTGCATAAGAATGTTATACTAATGCTGCTTTCTTCTCTTTATATATCACCCTGTACTCACAGAGTCAGATGAATCACCCGCAAAAGTGTTGCGTGAAGAATACTATCGCTTGGATGTGGAGCTTGAAATCCACTGGCGCCGCCGCAAGCCACAACAGGCATCCCAAGAGAGCGCAAAACCTCTTAGCAAAACAGAGGATAAAACAGATGATAAAACTTATAATAAAATAGATAAAAACAGGTATAAGGGGGGTACTCCATTGTCAGATGACTCACAAGAAGATTTTGATTTATCTGAAGCTGATAATGATGCAGATGATGAGGGAGACGAGGGAGTGATTAGTGAAGGGTTTGCATCAGAGATTGATGAAGCTTCTGGTCAAACAGCGCTTTGCTCTAGTCTAATTGTAAGAGACGAGGGAAGTAATGGACATAGTCTCGCAAAGACTTTATTAGCAGGCGTGTCCAATGAAAGTAGAGGACAAATAGCTCAGGCATCAAGTGATAGTGATTTCTCTGTTGAGAAAGAAGAACACAAAGGGTTTAAAACTGGAAAAGAAAGATTAAATTTTCAGAGACATTCTTTTAAAAGAAGGACAGAATCTTCCCAAATCTCTTTCTCATCTGCTTCGGGATCAATTCAGACATCGTCAGAATTCTCACAAACTCAGTTAGATACATCAAAAGCTGCACGGCGTAGTGGGCAGGATGTGGATTTTGTTGTTAAGAAAAATGTTATTAGTGAAAAGGGTCAATCATACACAGAACATGACGCATTTAGACCTAGACAATAACTTGAACTTTTTTCTTATTCATTGAACCATATAATTTATTTATTTTCATTCACTGCTGTTCTGCAATCATCCAAAAGTGTTCTCGTTTAATTTTGATAAACTAAATGAAACAAATTTGTTAATTGCAAGCAGATTTTTATACTTATGTAACCAAGGTTGTGATGTACAGTTTTTACCTTTTACACTTCTTGTTTGTTTTATATAATGTTAAGATGACTTGAGAATCATTTACAATGAAGATTTGATAGAATATAATTACCTATTGTTCTCAGGTATGTTTCTAGAGAGCAAACAGAAAATTCATATGATTAAAGCTGGATTCTATTTTTTCTCAAATTTTGATCTTAAATATCAGATTTTTAACATCTTTTTATTTACTAGAAATAACTCCTCATTTGAGAAGGGCGCCTAAGTTTCACATCCTTCTTTGAATATTGTTCACGTTGTTCAATGAAGAAAAGCAAACAGACAAAACTCGTTCATTGTAACCACAGCAATACTCAATATACTCACAGAATAGAATCTCTAGTCATAAACATGTTTGTCTCTTTTTTATAAGGACCAATTTTAGAATATCTCATTTATTCATTATTGAATTATCACGCACTCATGTCATTATTCAATTGTTTACAAAAGAACAATCACAACATTTTGTTTGTATCATTCGCCTGCTTTCAACTCAGACGGAATCAACTTGGTCAAGAGCAAACCAAGAGGACTGATTTTGCGTTAGCCGACTG
>JAUUEB010177433.1:0-14089 GCA_032362205.1 Clione limacina
CTCACAAAAAGATACAAGAGTCAGCCTTATCATTTTTTATATTTTTCTCCCCTCACTGACTCTGCGGTCGCGGGGTATGGAACCAGCACTCGAAGGAACCAAACCAGTTTCTGCAATATTCTATTTCATGTGTAACATTTGCTGATCTGCTATGAATTAGGTTATGGTAATGTTATTCTGTGATTGCGTCCATTGAATCGTAAGTGTGACCATGGTTACTTATATAAATCCCAAACAAATCCCAAAACATCCAAGAATGGTATCCAATCCACCGTTTTCTTTCAGAACAAGACTTTACTTATAAGTAACATATCGTTTTTAATAGAAAAAATGAAACGAAAAAACACATTTATAAGAAATAGAAATATTTGGATTTTAATTTAAAGATACAAGTTCATAAATAATAATTCTAAAAATAAAGACATATATCTGAATTTTGATAATTCGTTAATCAGGGAATCAGTATTCTGTTCAATTATGTTTGGAATGTCAAAACCTTTCTATCTATATATCGAAAATGATGGGTATCTTAATGAGTTTTTCGGACCTAGTAATTGAGTATACTATACGTATACTACAATCTCTATCATATCAAAGAAATCCATATTCACAGTTTCATACTCATATTCTAGCATAGAGGAAAGTGTTCACATGCATAAAACTTATGTTCAGAAAAATTCAAAATTAACGATTGAAGAGATTAAATGAACTATGCAATTTTATGAATATCATAATATAATTTTTGATCAGAACGAGACTATTAAAGAGAACATGTCTTTAAAACATCGATTTCATTTTAATACTTTTAAGATTTTGAAAAAGTATTAAAAGTTTTCTATAAGGAAGATGAATATCACAAGAAAACCAACATTTCCGTTTCATTAGCCTGAAATTTAACAATACAAACACTGATAACAAGATATGAAATGAACTATAAAAATGTTGTCGTTAGATGCCATGTACACTTTTGTACAATTTAATATACTCTCAAACACATGACTCTAGGATAAACAAATGTTTCTCTATATACTCTGAACAATGTCATTCAAATTCATTTAAGATACAAATCATCTATTACTACAGTCGAACTTGCTTTCGTTGCCTATTGCGAATGACGTTTAACTGTGTGACCATTTGAGGGGTGAGAACCATAACTATTCCTCTCACTATGTTAAACCTGTCTATGGAGGGCATCAGTCCAAGGTGGCCGCTCTTGTCATACAAGATGCATGGCCGGCTTTTACAAGTTTAACAGTATATTATTTACGTACATGTTAATGAGTTTACGAAGCAACACTTAATTGTACGTGAAAGTTGTTTGTTCTTGTGGGAACAAAGTTAATGACAATCGCCATTGACAAACAGGTCTAACTTAACATAGCAGACATAATATAACAAAAAGGTTGAGGAATTGCATAAATAGTGGCATCTTTATTATCTTTTAAAATTGACTTTTAGTAATTTAAGATGGTCATATAAATAATATTCAAAACATTTGATTCATAGAGAAACATTTTATTCTGTATCAATGCCTAATCGTTAAGATTAGATATAATACAACTATAATCAAGCTTATCGCATGAACAGAAAAGTACAAAACACAAAGGCGATCTCTAGAATATAAAGTTAAGTATTGAATTGATAAAGAAATTGAGATTTGCCCGAGATGAACTTTTTTATCATACAATGTTCGCGATACGCCTTGATATGACGTATGTTATCATTCAATCAAAGGCTCAGATAGGTTGAGAACAAATCACGACAATAGCATAACTTTACATGGTATAAGGCATAAGGTAAGCAGTATAAATGGAGTTGGAAGCACAATTGGTGAAGGCAGGTCAGATCATCTTATTTGTTCTCGTAAAGCTCCATGGCAGAGTTGTCATAGTATTTGGCCTGTGAAAAAAGACACACACAATTAATCACATGTTATTTCACAATTAGAACACAAATTTGTATAAGTTATGAAACAATAAATTTATTCAGATGAACAGCGTCTAGTCATGAAATATCACTTATCTAACAATGTCTTATTCCCATTACACTGATTCATTAATGATTAATTTGTTTTGAGTCAAAAGGACTAAAAGAGCCCATAAAATCACACTTCTAGAACTTAGTGAAACAGAAACTTCTTGAATGTGTGTTTTTCACATTCCTTGACATTGTGCATTGTTGTGATAAGCTAATATTTATTTAAAATTGGATCACCTAATTGTAGATTACCCCCCCCCCCCCCCCGGTAATATTTTGGAGACATTATTTGATAAGTCTAAAATTGGCGTTGCAATACACACACACTCCAGTGTGATGATATGAAGAAATGAATTCCGATATTTGTGATCAATTTAAACACAATATATCATATTGATATCAATACATTGTAGTTGACAGAATGACAGTTTATTTTTCATTTACACTTCTTACTTCTGGATAGACGTGGTTGGCTGGTGGTGGTGGTGGTAGTGCTCCTTCTTTATTGTGAGGGTCGATGACCATGTCTGGGACATACTTCAGACACAGACGACGGTGTTTGGGTAGAGCAGGACCCCATTCTTCACGTGGTGTTGTTAGGTAATGCATTCGCTACAGGAATCAAACAAAAGGAAAGAGAATTGATATCCAAAAACATGTTGTGTTTTCAAAGTGCAATAAGCGAAAAAGGATTATTGTCAAATTTAAAAAAATGTTCGAAAAATGATATGTAATTCTGCGTAAATTCTAGAAAAATACTCTCCCAAATATAAATTATATGCCTGGTAAAACGATAAAAGTCATATTAAGATTCTCACCAATAGTCAATTTCGTTATTATTTATGCAATGGGAAGAAATATTCTCACTACTGCCATCGCTATCTTGATCTTTTTATAAATAACATATCTTACGTCAAACGTTGTGATGATGAACTTACCTCAGAAAAGCTTCCCTTTGTTGTACAACACTTGTATATCATAGTGGCAAAGATAGCAATAACCACAACCATTGTCATCGCCCAACCTAAGGCATCTGCCCATCGGGGGAGTTTATCAACACGCGTGTAGTCGACCCATGAGAATACTAGGACGAACTGTGAAGAGTAATAACAAGCATTAATGATAAATTGTTAGGATTGATTACAATTATTCAAGTTAAAGTGTGAAGGTTTGAAACAATCATTACTGTGAGAGTTAACAATAATTCATATTCAAGTTCCCTTTCAGAGTCAAAACAAAAAAAAGAGCAAATCTTCGAAAAACACAAATTAACCTTGGGAACAGCCTTATTCGTTAAATTTGATACCCCCAATTGATTTATCACATGCCTTTCCATGTGACATATTTGGCAAGGTATCTGTAATAAGGGTTGGTATTAAACAATTCTTGTAAAGACTATCTGATGGCGGCCATCTTGTAAAGACAATAACTTTTTTAAATTATGTGTAATAGCTTTTAAATTAGTATGTGCATAGCCCGCACCTATTGAAATTATTCTGATCTTAATAAAGCGATGAATTTTCTCATAATTCTAATCTGGAGGCAAAAATTACTAAACTTTGCAATTTTTACTTTCCCAACCAGCTTCAAAGGGCAATGACTCATATGCTAATTGTATAATCCTGCTGACAGCTCCTAAACTATAGTTTTAAGGCATTATCTTTTCTTATCCTTGAGTTTTATATATTTTCACAGAAATACACTTATATGGCGGCCATTTTTGAGAATGGCTGCAACGGCCGCAAAATGGCAGTTAGGCAATGCCTCAACGACCAAATTCATTCATGATATATTGATCTAACTATGTGCCATAATAGGTGCTCTTATGAAAAAAAAATGTTAACTGAACAGCCTAGCTATAATGAAGTTATTCATACCGAGACAAGGAAATGATCTGAAACTTACCAATACGCAAAGAGGGGTGAGAACACACCAGCAGGCAGCCCACCACCATTTCCACACAACCCAAGGCATAAATCCACACACTTTGCTGCCTGTCATGCACTCAATGTCATTCAAGAAACGTCCAATTCCTGTGTAGAAATGTGAAAAGATATAATGGTATTTGAAGACATATTTTATGAGTTATTTCCCTTATCAACCTGATTGCCAAATTCGTCTGGACTACATTTATTCCCCAAATCCTAGTTTATATGAGTATAACACCAGAATACAACAGTGTCCATCGGTATCCCAAATAAGTATAAAAAATTAGTTACTTTTATTAAGTTTACTTATACATACAATTTTATAAACGATTGTGTATTTATCTTTAAAACGGCTTTGAGAAAGTATTATAAAATGTACGTTTTATCCGCATAATCTGCTCTCAAACTAAGATAGTTGAACAGCTTAAATTGGAAACAAAATCCTATCAAACATGATATTTATGGTAACGACACTAAAAGTAATGAACATCTGATGATTCATCATTGTCAAAGAAGAAGAATATACGTACCATACACCCAGCCAATAGCGATACACTCACACAGAGAAATGACCAGGACGTTCCATCCACCAGCATAACTGTCTACCAAGTCAAGTAGATCTATACCACCCTAATGAAATAGAATAATGTTCAATGTTTATGTTCAATAATACACACAGATGTCGTTATGCATGTAGAGTATCTACAGTTTAACACAAAAGTAAGTCCAGGACGTCTTTGACTTTCAGTTAACCTTTAGAAACACTAAAGGTGTTCATGTAGCATGTGAATTACAAACTAAGAGCTTTAGGTTTTGTAATAGTTACAAGATTGATGTGAAACAATTTTGAATGCAAGTCTTTGTGCAATCTAACTTTACCATTTTAAAATGTTGCAGAGCAGATCTATTTTTTTTAAAGCCGAAATGAATGTACATTCCATTTGTCTACTACGGTGTCTACACATATAGTAGACCAGATATCTAGTTATTAAGCTAATGTTTTTGCACTGCTGCATAACCATAATAATACTTCAAAGAACATATTGTTTTGATGAAATTGGATTGGATAAAAAAAATTAAATTTACATAGTTTTCTGAACTGTCAGATAGTTTTCGAAATGGATACACAAATTGTATGTATAAAGTTACATTGAAGTACTCACATCACAGCATAGCGGCAGGCCAAGAAGAAAGAATGTCAAGCAAATTCCAAAGACTACAAAAGTCTTAAACTTTCTGGCTTTTGGGTACAAGTCGAGGATTGAGGTTGTTACAGTTTCTACCAAGACAAACTGGGGACATAATATCGTTATTATTATACACTTGTTGATGGAATACTCTGGGTGAGTTATAAATATGAAAAATATTTAAATAAACTCCATGGATAAGAAGAAAGCATTTCAACACACACACAATGAATAATAATAATATCAATATAATATTAGTCAGTCAATACCAAATCACTTCAAGTGATACATGTTCATCATATTTTTGAGAAGCTAATTTCTTAACAAATGAATATCATCCCGATTCTGGTATATTTATGTTGGCTAGAAAAAATAGGCTTTTAATATAAGCAAAAGTTGTTTTCAAAAGTGATTGGGTTAATAAATATACATAACAATGATAAGGGTAATGATAGAGCCCATTAATATAGCGCATTTTTGGGCTCATCGGCTGCCCGAATGCACATTACAATCAACTTTCGCCCACAATAGACCCAATGAATATACTTTAAAAACATTCCAGTGTCTTTGGAAGCATTCATTCAAGGTGGCAACATGTAAGGCGCTAGACTGCTTGATAAACTTACAATAACTGTCACTTTATATAGTCTAATGGTAGGCTGCCGAACATTCTAGTCTATCAAATTTGAGTGAGCACTTTTAACTAATAAATACTTTCAGTTGATCAATTAAGCGAGATGAAATGTCTCACTAAGCAAAGTTAAGGATTGAAATACAAGTTTGATGGAGTATTCAAACATTTATGATGGCAAAAATCACTCAAGAGTTATTTGTTTATACCTCACTGTCAACTCCCAGTGTAACCAACATCACAAAGAACAGAATAGACCACAGTGGTGAAAGGGGCATTTCGGTTATAGCCATTGGGTACACAATGAAAGCAAGGCCTGGTCCTGTTGGAAGTTCAAAAGTTTTGTAGTGAATGTATTAAGAAGTAGAAAATAAATGTACCCTTTCAATATAAATGAAATAATTAATTGTTTGCTTATTGACAAAATGTAGCCGCAATGACTTAGAAATTCTAATGAGATATGTACATTTTGTAATATTCAAAATTAATAACTACATACTGATTGAAGGCACAACGGAATGATTGAAATTCTTTGTGAAATCTAATAAGCTCTTTTTTCTTCTTAGAAGCCATGTTTATTAGTTGGGCCAAAGCGGAACGCCGGTTATGCCACAAAGGGCAATAACATGCGAAAAACACTTTGATTCACACTTACACAGTTATGGCCAGTGGGTTAATTCAACGCCTTTAAAAAGTGGCAAAGTCAGTGACACGGTGGGTCTATTCCTGCAAGCAACTTATGTTAGAACAGAACCCGCATAGATTTCTTTTTTTTCAATTTCAAAAAACTAAAATTTCTTAAATTTTACATATGAATGCCATCTTGAGGTCCGAATGTCGGCCAATATTTGCAGGTTTGATTGTATGTTTTAATCAGGGTCTGAAGAAGTGTATTTGAGGAAGATCTATCAGCATACTACGTTAAGTATTTTTTCCAATCATTTCATAATTTTGGGCCAATCAGTAAAGACCTACCTGCATCAGCAATCTCGCTAACTTTCTCTCCATATTCATGAGCAAGGAAACCGAGATAGGAGAAAATAACAAATCCGGCAAACAGACTGGTCAGGCAGTTACCGAATGAAACAACCAAGGCATCTCTGTCGTGAAGAAATAAATAAAAAATTCATCCACATATATGTTGTAGAAAATGTAATTAAAAACAATCTAACAGTAGACAGACAGAGGATCAATACAAAGAAATGTATGATGAAAATATTCCTTAATTGTGTGATATTAAGCATGATAATTAACACACACAAAATAATAATATTAAGAAGTTTTATATAAAAACATGACGGCGACAAATTGAAAACAAATGAAAAGGAAAGGGATGTTTTAAGCCTTATCGGAAACATTATGATTTATCTTAAAAATGACGTTAACAAAATTAAATTGTCGAACAAAGTGATGTATATTTGATAAAACTCACCTAATGATACAATTGTTATCAAAAATGTTAACTGGATTTATATGTCGTGTGATGTTTTTCGTTACAAAAACAGTCAGCAATAGTTGATAATTAAATAGTATGTAACAAAAACATAAAAAATTTGACAAACCTAAAAACATCATTATTAAAACGATTGTAGCTTGCCAGGGCAATCAGTCCTCCCCATGAGGCTGATAGTGAAAAGAAAATCTGGTTAGCAGCATCCTTCCACACCTTTTGTGAGACAGAACCAAAAAAAACCGAGTGAAACTCATTAATGTAGTTATTACTACAATGTTACAACATAAAAATGAAAATGGTTATCAGATAAAGTTACAGCTTTATTCCTATTAAGAAATCTTAAAGTAATAATGATAGAATACATTAACTTTAAAAAGAATAAAAGTATAGAGACACACCTCTTCGGATTTTTTTTCCAAAATATTTTAACTTTAACACAGCAATTTTTGTTTTGAGAATAAATATATACAATTTTGTAACTATTAGTCAGCACAGAAAGAAATTTGAGTCTTATTTTTTGTAATATATTTCAGTTCGTATTTACACCTTCTGTTGGCTGTACTTGGGTTATTTATTGTAAATATTAGTCCATTTCGAACTTTTATTGGAGTACTTATTGTTAAGATTAGTCCATTTTGAACAATTCTTGTTGTTTTTTTTGTACAGATTAGTCCCGTTTGAACTGTTCTTGGATTATTTTTCATAAGACTAGTCCATTTTGAACCGTTATTGGATTATTTATTGTAAAGATTAGTCTATTTTGAACCGTTCTTGGATTATTTATTGTAAAGATTAGTCCATTTTGAACCGTTCTTGGATTATTTATTGTAAAGATTAGTCCATTTTAAACTTTACTCACCTGTGCATCTGAAAGAATTGATGTATCTGGCTCGATGTAGTATTTGATACCCTCATAATAGCCATCCAACAAGAGACCTCTGATCAGTAGGATGACCAAGACGAGATAGGGGAAGGTAGCTGTCACATATACCACCTGGGAATGTTACATTTAATTCTGATAAAAAGTCTGATAAAAGATATTGATTTCTTTGGTATTCATTCTTACATTATAATTAAGCTATGGATGTCTATTTAAGCTTCTTGGACAAGCATTCAAATTCAAATTGCTTTCCTGATATTAAGACAGAAAAGAGTGGTTTGGTATGTACTGCTCATTTCACTTTGATATTATTTTATCAATTTTGATTTTAAAGGGCGATAAAGGATTGTGGTGGTCGGACATTGGATATTGCACGTTCACACTACCATGTGTCAGGGATAAACACAAAATACAACCACATTAAGCACGTTCTTGTATTTAAAAAAATGATATTTTTTTAATAAATAACTGAGCTTTATTGGGTTTTGTTCATTTTGATAATATCCTCTTATACATCTGGGGCTAGAAATAGAATTATTGTGTAAGTGTTAACATATTGAGATGTTGAAGTTCAATTTCGAAAAGTTATAAATAAAGATAGTCATAAAACCAGATATTGAACTGTAATTGTTGGTATCTTTCAATTTGTAAATTTTCGTATGGTGAAATACATTCTATTCAAATCTGCTGGATTTACAAAGTAGTGAGTTCTAAATATAAAATAAATATTTTTCAATGCTGCTTTTAGACACATACTTAAGAGAATATGCATGTAAAAACAGACTTCTCATTTATGGATACAAAATACATACTACTGAAAAATGTATATAAGATATGAAATACTGAGTTATGAACTTGATATATACACTACTTAACCCTCAATTTGAAGAACGAAGGAAAAGAAGAACCCGGAAATACATTTTACAGAAACGTGCATTTTATTCAGGCATGCTACTAAGCCACTAAATTAATTAAACATATAACAAAGAACATTTAACTTCAAATAATACTCACTTTTCCGGAAGATTTAACACCTTTACAAAGAGTCAGAGCAACAAATATCCATGCTAGGAGCAGACAAAGTACAAGCTCCCAATGCATCTCGCCAAAGTCTTCAAGACCTTTTCCCTCTGTATAGCCAAGTACTTCGTGGCTTTTCATGAAAAAGAGGATAGGTTCATTGAAACAAAAACAACTTAGGAATCACTATAACAGAGTTATTAATACCCGGAACAGTACCTCGGATGTCATAGTATCTGTTGATAATATAAATAATTAAAAAAAAAATGACAAGCACCTGAATAAATACAAGCTGGCTACCAATTTTGACAGAGAAAAAATTGAAAAAAAGTGCTGAAGCTGGAGTCTTATTTGATACACAGTAAGACATACAAAAACATAAGCACAAACCATAAAGCACAAATATCAAAGAGGCCAAAGAGTAAAATGAACCTATAGTGCTAATTAACTATACTATGTTATCACTGAAAAAATATATATACATCTCGTCTGAGAAGTGTGTGCATTTCATTGTCTTAGGTCATGGTGAAGTAAAATATGCTTAATTTCAGTTATTCATGTTTTATGTCAAACTGTTGGTGAACATTTATGTAGTGTAATTTCTAAACTTGGATTGGCATTACTTAGTCTATGCCCTTGGTTTCAATCAATGTTTTTATTAGTTAAAGTTCAGGTTTTAGATTGAGATTTCCATCTATGAAATGGCTATGAAATGGTGCAATATTGATTATTTCCAAATTATGTATAAAGCAAATTTAGGACCGGTGTAAATATCCTTTGAGATTGAGCCATGAAACACCATTCATGATGAATCTTTTACACAGCCTTTGGAAAACGCAAAGGAATGAATTATATTTTTTTAAAGAATCCCTTAAGAAAACAACAACCCCTTAGTTCCGATGCCTTTTTGTGTTATAGTAACTACCCTATAGTGTATATTAAATCTTATATTATATGAAGAAGTGTTTAAGAATTGTCAGAAATTTAAAACGGAACTCCTTAAACTTTCTATTCATAACCCAGTCTAAGTATAGTTAAAACAATTTTCTCAACTCTTTATTCCTACTATTTTCATCGGATCTCACAATTGTTTCCATTATCTTTGCCCTTTTGGTAAAGATTGGTAACTCATCTTCAACAAAAGTAGATACATTACAAAAAAACGGAATAACTTACTTGAAATAATCCGCAGATGGCAGCGTTCTTTTGATATTATTCTGACTAGCTGTTGTTTTGTTGAATATTGCTTCAATCTTGCCGTTATATCCACGACTCCGACAAGTCCCAGTCTCTTCGTTCTGGAAAAATCCGTAGGTCAGGCAATTTTTACCGCCGCTAAAATCCTGCGTTTTGTTTGGCTTGCCACAAACTTGAAAATAAGAAAAACAAATCTATGAAATATTTACATTTTTTGCAGCTTGGTGTAATTACAAAGTTAATACATAATATAAGCTTTTCACACATACAGTCTCCTCGACATATCAATACCACGTAAATTCTGATCTTATAAGAGTTACTCTATACGCTAGAAATGAGCATTTTATTACTAAACTAATTTATTTTCATAATATTGATTTTATAATATTCAAGGTTGCCCCCCCCCCATCGCAAGCTCGTTAATTATCGCAAGAAGTACGCGTGCCACTTAAAAGAGACTAAGATTCGTTAAATACCTTACAACAACGTGAATAATGATTTCATAAGAGTAACACCTTACGCTAGACCAATGTAAACCTGATCTGAGTAGAGTAACACCATACGCTGGAATAACGTAATTCCATTTGAGTTACACCAAACTGCAATGGGCTTTTATAGACAAGATTTGTCGCAAACTGTAAATCATTAGTTAAAAATCAACATACAACGAAATAGTTTACCCCTACTCTCAGCTTATTCACTGATTGAAAGTGTTATACTAAGTCATACTTACATGGACCTGCCCATTCAGATCTGCACTCGGACCAAGGGAGATCATCAGTGAATGAGGCAAATAAATAGTAGAAAGCCCAACCAATGATCATGTTGTAGTAGATAGCTACCATGGTAGACACAATCATCATGGCGAAGCCAATTCCTAAATAACGACAAATTAGTTAGAATACATAAGATATGAATAGAGATATATTATGACATGGTAAAAAACTGTTAACATCTTTTGTATTTTCTGCATCAAAACTTTCACATTTTGTATTTACCTGTTGCAACTCTTAAGATTATAAGATTTTCTTATTCTATCTAGAAGTGAAACATAAATTAAGATATCGGATGCTGCAAAGAATTATAAATTAGCAAAAGCATCCAATGAAAATGCATCATTATCTTTGCAGAAAGGTGAAAAGGTAAACAGAAAAGAAGAAACTGTATTTATCTAATTCCGAAATATTTAATTCAAGAGACTTTTGTAATTTTTGAAGCACGAAATCAATAGCCTGGCTAAAATCTTAACTGTAGTACATTACATAATTGCCTTTTTTGTTTATCTTCTTAATTATTGGATAAGCATTGCTGAATATATAAAAAGACTTAACAAGAAAGAAAATAAATCTATTTGATATGTTATTTTTTTTAGGGAAAATATAAAATGTAGATATTTGTGGGTATAGTAGGATTTTTATGAATACCTTGAAACAGTTCAGCAAATTTCCAGCAAGTCGTTGGTCCTTGGCTGCTAAATTGACCAAGTGAGAGCTCCAAGAAAAAGATTGGTATTCCAACAATACCCAGCATCACACAGTATGGGATGAAAAATGCCCCTGTTGAGAGTGATGATTAAGATACACTATGCTGTAGTACGTGATTGTTATTTTTTTTATTACCATTTATAAAAGCATCTTTAGTAATAGAACATTACTCACTATTATTGCTCATACATTATTTACTCCCGGTATTTATTTCTCTCTTTCTAACTTGTTCTGAATTATTTCATTACTTATGTTCTTTTCTTTGTATTCTTACTTTCCTCTTCTTTTAATATTCATTTGTGTCTCTCTGTCGGTTGCCCAATAATATTTTGAAAATACTAATTCGTATATTTGAATCTGTCTGTTTGTTTGTTAATAAACTTTGCATTTGTGTTGTTTTTTACTTTGTAATGAGTGTTATTGAATATAAACATAGTATCTACAATTATTCATAACAGTTTAAAACGTGTAACTGTATGAGATAGATACTACCAGTTTGATGATATACACGCAATTACTGTCAAACTCTAAAGGGGAATTCCTGTGTTGGGTTAAGTATATCCACCCATATTCGCAAAGTTATCTAATTACTTCAAATTGGATTTGGTTTAAGACTGTTTTGAAGAAAATTATCTTAAAAAACTAGAAGGTTGTTTTCCGTTTTTCTGTGATGCTTTGAAATTGTGTTTTCCTACTTCAAAACATGTTATCTGTCTTTATCGACTTCTTTAACATGTACATAATATACAACATAATGCTTATCAATTTCGCCTATGTAAATATTCTTCAAATAAACCCTTTCTTATTGTAATTCATTAAATGCAATTAAGATTAAAAACTCATAAATTACCTCCGCCATTCTTGTAGGCCAAGTATGGAAATCTCCATACATTACCCAGACCTACAGCGTAACCAAGACATGACAAGAGAAAGTCGAGTTTACCACTCCAGTTGCCTCGTTCTTCGTTCTCATCCCCCTAGAATACATAAGAGAAATAGAAGTGTTGTTATAGAATATACTAAACATTGACCAAATATATGTGAGCTTCAAATTCTTCAAGAGTTTGACTTTCGCTTATGATCTTTTCAAGGATTTAGATAAGCCGTACATTGTTCAGTGCCTTGAATCTATCCACCAATTCATACGTTTTAAAGTATTTTTCTCAAAAAATCTATTGATCTCAAAATCCTTAAGATATTTCACGTTGATACCGATAAATTTTGAATTTAAGATATTGCAAAGTTATTTATCATCAATACTATGCTTGCTTGAATGGCACAGAGCATGTCACCTTTGCCTCTATCTGTTTTGAAGCTCTTTGTGTAGAGCAGACCATGTCGACTGTCTTGACATTAATGACTGTTGTACACATTAAAATAAACATCATTTGCTGTTTTCCTTCCAAAAAAATAAAAGAGCCTCTACTCGACTTCAGGTCGTACTCTGTTATTAAGGACTGCTAAGAGATAGAATGTCAGTTTAAAATAAGACCGTAGTTGCCCTGGGGTAACATCTCCAGCTTGTACTAGAGATAGTCTGGATTCAAACGGAGTCGGTGCACCAAGTTCTTAAATACAAATCTCCATTTGATGCTAGATATGAATTCATATTGTTGTACTGTGTGTCTAGCGAATTACCACTTTGATAAAAAAGTATCAATAAATCTTGTTAATGTTGAGAACACCCCAATTAATAAATCGTGAAGCTGAACTGAAAACTGAAAGAATAAAGATATCTATATATCTGATTCATCATAATCATTGAAAATACTGTTTAACGTTACCATGTCCTTGCAAATTCCTTCAATAACTTTTCTAACCCTGTTTACCTGGAAAATACTCAGCAAGCGTTACAGGACAGACAGTAAGTGTTATGAGAAAACAGTTGTGGAAATTCAAATCACATTTTCAGGTAAAGTATTTGCATACTCTTGAAGAGGAATGCTAAAGATTCTATTCTTTGTTGAACAATTATTGGGATGTCAATACGAATAAAATTAACTTCATTTATTATACAACATAAACAATGATTTGAATACAAGTATTTTATATTCAGTCGGAAATATCAAATTCTTCTGTTCTAGTTCTCTGTATGTTCGCTTTTGGGGACCACGCTGATCTAGAGGTGGGCGTACTCGACCCACAGCGGAGAGTTGGTGTGTTCGAGCCCTCGTCTCGCCACTAGTCATTGGGAAAGTATTGTCACCCAAAAACCGTTTGGTGAATATTTATTTAACAGACTTTTCCAGACTGAGGCGACACAAAATTAACAATTTCTAGTAGTAGTCTCTACTGTCGTGCTGATGTTCAGGGCGTGTAAGGATTCACTTCG
>JAUUEB010177544.1:0-14087 GCA_032362205.1 Clione limacina
ACCATCGAAGTTATCTAAAAACGCCATCTTTGAAAAAATAGCGCCTCCAAAGCCCGTATAAGAGAACAATTTACATTGGTTAATAATTTTGTATTCGCGATGATGATTAAACCAATCGTTTTGTTTCAGTATGAGCTATCATCAGTGCTGTGCCTGAAAGTTTTGATCATAGGACAAAATGTCCTGGACCAAAAAAACGATGGGACATTTTTTCCTGGATGAAAATTTCAATAGGACATTCTGAAAAATGTGTACAAAAAATGCGTCAAGCAAGCTGTATGTTAAAAATTAACGCTTTATTCAGATAAAAAACCCACATAAAAGTGGCCTGAATATCAATAGTAATCAAATTATTTTTTCAAATAGTATTTTTTTCCCACTATTTGAACGTACATATTCAGTCTCTTTGTTGTACAGATGTCATCTGACTCATCCCTTAGAATGGATATAAATTTTGAATTTTTAAGCTCACCACATGCCCGAATAGCATCTTCTTTTGAAAAAAATGTCTGAAAACCAAAGAGCTATTATTGCGACTTCTATATGTGGTTTCATTATTGTCACCTGTGTCAAGATAACCTATATACTATGCTTTTACCTCTTCAAAAAAGGTTCATAATTTGTGAAGCCAATGTCCTATTGGACGATTGTATGGACTAGTCTGACTGACTTTCTGTGATCCTTTGTGGATATATGGTCAGAAATAAGTGCTGATTTTTGAAAGTTTTCACATTCCTTCATAAAAGAATTGGTGACAATGCCATCGTCTGTGCATGCAATTTCCCCATTGACAGTTAACCAGGGAACTCTTTGAACGACGCACTCACAACTTTTTTGGGATGTTGGTGTAATGGTGGTAGTTTAACTCAAAGTTCCGGGAATAGATTAAATAGGGCCTGATGATAGACCTACCATATCGTTTAAGACGCTGTCTGTAACATGTTTCGCTATTTCTGTGGAATTGGATTGTTTAACTTTTTGGAAATAAAATGTCTTTTGGCCTGGTTTGATTTTTGTATCCACTATTCGAACATACATATTCAGTCTCTTTTTTGTACAGATGAAATCTGACTCATCCCATAGAATGGATATGAATTTTGAATTTTTAAGCCCTCCACATGCCAGAATATCATCTTCTTTTGAAAGAAATGTCTGAAAACCAAAGAGCTGTTATTGTGTCTTCAGTTGTTATTTCTTTGGGGGCATGCTTTTGTATGACAATGTAAAAGAGCAATATATTTGATGTCCAGGCACCAACATAGGTTGTGTTTCAAGAATGTTCTTTTTATATTTACTAGTGATGGGCAGAATCGATCGTAAGAAGCAATACGTTCGATACTTAGGCCCTTGATCTGTACTTTTAGTTCTCGATTCTTGATACTTAGGCAAGTTTGATCCCTTCTTTTGTAAATAATCGGGGTATTTCTTGGTATTACTAGCTTGTTGAACGTACCTTAGAATCGAAATTCGGGTTTGGGTATTGATAGATTGTTGAACTTGATTTTTAACTGTTGAGAATCGAAGACAAAAATTCACTTGTATTATAGGGTATTATTAGCTTGTTGATGAACGCTCCCATCACGTCTTGAGTATCAAGCAGATTTTTTTTGATTGCATTACTGAGTATCTAAATAAAATCAATACATTCGATACTTAGAAATCCATTACTATGAATCGACAATTATTTTGACAGCCAGGATCGCCCGTCATTTATATTTACACGATAAGAGTTGCCGTTCCTTCACAATTCCTAGAAACAGGTTTTCCACTTTCCACAGTTTAAGTTTAAAAATCGGAAAAGTCGTGGTTTATATCGATATGTGTTGTGATGGAAGAATTACATTTAATTCATTTCCTATATTTCGCGATTGTCCGCATGGCCAACGCTGAATTGGACATTTGTCCGCTAGATCTTGGTTGCATCGGACATTTTGTCCTGGCTGGTCGTAATCGATCGGACATCTGAGATTTTTATCGGTCAATGTCCGGAAAAAAGCACTACAGGAACAGCACTGCTGTATTGTAATTGTAGTATACTTGTCTGATGCCATAGCAATATATATAGTGCTTAAATAACCTTTTTGAGTCGATAGTGCTTTAAAACCTTACATAAATAAATAAATATGGTCAGTAGTTCAAGTTTTTGTTACACTTTTCAAATCTGTAAAAAGAATCCTTGTATTGCAATCTTTAAAAGCTTAAGTCTAGGAGAGTTGATTATTTTGTTCATGAGTGAAAATTAACACTTTACAATCATACAGTGGTGGGCACTAGTCCTTTATTTTTTTTAAGGCTGAATAAGTCACCTTTATTCCCCCCTTGGTGCAGGGTAGAGTTTTTGCCCCTTCACACTAATTATGTGCAGGTGTCCAGATATTGCCCTGGGCAACCATGGCTACTCACTTCATCTTAGCAGATGGTGGCCACAGCACTCTGTAATAATTATAAGGGTCTACAAGAAAAATATGGATTGTCTTTTTTTCTTAAAACAATCTGTAAATAATTCAATCTTATGGTACATTGTATGGTTATAGGGAAGTTGGCAATTTATATAATACTAAATTTGATCAGAATCAAGTAAATTTTTATTGAAAAGACATTCTTATTGAAAAAAAAAGAAAATTACCCCTAGTTTTTCAACGACAATATTTATGTCAGTTTCTTTTTATCAACCAATTTTTTAAGTTTATTTCCATTATCTATATTTTCTCTATCACATGGCCATTATCTATATTATCTCTATCTATATTATCTATATTATCTGTATCTATATTATCTATATTATCTCTATCTATATTATCTCTATCACATTTTTAAATTGACAAATATTTTAAAATTTCCCTAACAAGTACCATGAGCTCCAATCTTCACATTTCCTATGCCAGATCTTAGTATGAAAATGAGATTTCCTGTCATTCTGTGAACATGAGATGCTGAATTTAACAACGGTTTGAAAAGGGGCTTGTCTAAAATGTAGCCCTTGTATATTATTAGTAATGAGTGACTAGAAAGGATATTTTTGCTTTCAATCTTGTCTCCTTCTTTTTATTCATCCAGTGATTGTAAAGTTTTGAACATAGGAATCTACCCATATTATTTATAAGCAGATAGGTTGGTAGAAACCTAAATATGTCTTTAGTTTAGTTTTTTTTGAAATACATGAGAAAGAAGCATGTGTAAGATTTATTTCTATAATTTCAGACTTCAAAACCTTGAGAGAGATTTGTATTACTACAAGAAGACAGCCAGGGATTTAAGGAAGAAGATTAAAGAACTTCTACTCAGTGGAGCAATTTCTTCTCAAGGTAATTTTCTTTTTCTCCCTAACAAGTTTACTTGGATACTACAAGTATCAATTTTAAAACGACAAATGTATTTTCTTTTTGCTTTTTTATATAAAGAACAGGAAGTAGTCAACTTATTTTCTGTTAAAATGAGGTTTCAGTGAGGAGACAACCTGACAATTTGTAAATGTTTGATTAAGCTGCTTTTTTTTTATAATAAACAATAGTTTATCATACAGTTGTCTCCAGTTATTATCCCCCTGCTGGGCTAGTAGCAAGTACCGGGATACAATCCGTAAAGGGATAATAACAGGAGGGCAAAATATGTAAGAAATATGTATGAAAAATTATTTTGTTAACATCCACATAAATAGTCATTGAAACTGTCAATCAAATCAAGGACAGTAGATCACTATATCAATCAAATGTTCTCACCTATCGCTGTCAATCTACAACCCTGACAAAGGATCAATCGGGGTCAGAATCCATCCATATGTTGTGTTTTGTGTCCCCCTATCAAGTTACTAATCCCTCAGTCATGGAGGTCATCAATGATGAAAACAATGTCTAATGATAGAGACAACAACGACGTGTTGCAGAGTTAATCTGGTCAGTATTTTGAGGTCTGTCTCCTTACTTCGTTAATGACCATGTTAGTGTGGTTACCAACGAACATTAACAATAAACAACACAAAATACACATTTGTAACAATTTGCATGAGACATGGGTGTGTGAATCAAGTCAAATATTTGGAGAAAAAAACGTTTTATCCCATGAAATTGATTCCTAGTGCAATTTTGAGTTTGCCCAGGTCCTTATTCTTATCTTAATAAAGCATTGCTCAAATTGTATGTGACTGCCTTTTTATTCTTCGATTTAGTGGCAGAAGAGGCAGGTTTAGTGGGCAGTTCTATCCAAAGTGTTGATGGAGACGTTGTTACACCACGACCCAGTAGTCAGTCTCAGTCAAACAGAAATATCCCCACACACAGAGAAATCCCCACACACAGAGACCAATCACAGTCTAACAAGTGAGTAAACATCTTACAATGTATTTGTGTACAGCATGTTTTTTTAAGAGCTCACGGTTTCATTAGTTCATACTGGCTTCATACTTTCGCAGTTCCAACCTTATCATATGCAGTTTGTAAAACGTATCAGAAAATAGCACAGGCGTTATACTATTGTTGTTTTTTAAATAATGACCAACTGGGCTCCTTTAAAGAATTTACATTTTTCTTAAAGAGCATTAAGGAAGTTCCTTACAATTCAAAGCATTTTGCACTTCATGTTATTGTACATTGAATGGCTGCACAAATTATGTCATGCATGTACAAGTTGTTTCATAGTGACATTACAAGAGATGCTTTCAAACTAATTGGCAGGAAATGGATATCTCATCCAAAACAGCATGCTATCAAGAATTTATCACTCCACTTTTTTTTGTTTTTGAAAAACAATTGTGCTGCTTGTCAATGCACAATGCAAGTAAACATATCTTTTCAAAAGTTAAATTTTTCACTTAGACTGTGACACTTTATAGTTGTTTGAAAAAATAACTTCAAGGATTTAATAATAAAGCTAGATATTTTGGACATCATTTCACTATTTTAAGGTGAGGGTCAGGGTACATTTGTTTCTTTATGAACAGATTTGGATCAAATCATGCACACTTGTAAAGTTAGGTTGAATAAAATGATATACCCAATTTCAAATGACTTCGCCAACTTGTTGTCAATTATTGCCTTAGAAATGGTGGTCATCTTGCATTTCCTTTTCTGATAAACCCCATCTTTAAGTAAAGATTTTTAAAATCAATGGGTATAATAGTATTGATACGAAATACTTTTTGTTTCAATATTAATGATGCTATTTAAGAAATAGTAGAAGGAATTTTTATGTATTCCAAAATTTGAGCCAGAATCTGGAATCTCATGTTCTGCCCCCTCTTGTTAAAAAGATTCAAATTATTTGCAATTTCATTTAATAAGCAAATGATCTCACAATTTTTGCTGTTGTCACTTAACTAAGATGTAAGCAATGATCTCCCCACAGTCGTGACAGCACATCAATGAGTGCAGCAGGAGATCGTGAGTCATTGTCTCGTCCTACATCTTCATCACGGTTACACAGAGAAGAACAACCAAAGCCAGTCACACCTATCAAAATCTCGAGACGAGATCTTAGACCAATGTCAGAAGAGGAGATTTTGTTACGTCGTTCAAATTTATCTTCACGGAGTAATCGAACTCCTAGAGGTCAAGTATTGTTGTTTTTATCTTTTGAAAGTTTTATTATTTATTTCCTCGATGCTATGAATAAATAAAAGTAGCTCAGAATTGAATTTAATAATTATGGGAAAATATTGATCATAGTTAAAAAGAAAAAATATTATTAAAGTAATCAAATTTAAAAGACAACATTTGAAACTTAATGAATAAGCATACTCGTCAAAGCTTTTTGTTACATTTGAATTACCTCCAAATTTGTTTTAGGCAATTTTAATCTCTAATCTGTTCAGTGTGAAAACTTCTGAGAAATTTAAAAAGGGGGAAACATTCAAAATGTGTAGTTAGTAAACAAAAAATCCTTCAGTACCCAAATCTTATGGATTTCTAATTTCTTTTCAGATTCCTTAGAAGACGGTGGAGGCAATAATCCTTGGAGCTAGTTGAACTGGTTAAAGGTTATGATAAATCATGACTAAGACATACAGGTGGGGAGATAACTAGTCACAGGTTCATCTCTGACGCAATGACTAGTCAATCATACTGTCACCCTCTGCAATACTTGTCGTGTATGGAGGATAATTCTCTTCAATTTAAGAAGGGAAAAGTCAGAAAGTTGAAGGTTTGCAGACACCCTCATTCCTAAACAGTGCCTACAATTTGTACAAAAACTTTGTCCATACGACAGGCGTTCAAATTTTTGATTTATACGCAATACGAGATTGTGTGGGAGAGGTAGAGCATTGTAGTTTTTTAATACATGTATCAGGCTGTGACCAATGAAGAGACTCCAAAATGCGAGTGCCTATGCAAAAGTTTGTATCTGAAAGCCTTTGAGCTTTCACATAAAAAATAACCAGGACTGTGATAGTTGACATTTGGGAACATGACATTGTATACTGGATTCGTAAAATTTTCTCATCTGTTGTCAATGGATGTAATGAACAAGTACATGACCAGGGGCATACTAACTTCTTCTGTATATATCTGTTTTAAGTCAGAAGGGCCAAACAGCTAATCAGAATATTGGCTCATTGGCTCTGGCAAATTTTTGATGAACAGTTAAGGTGCATTAGATGTGTGAATTAGCGTTAACAGAGATTATATTATTTAGTATTATTTAGTATTATCTATTGTTTTATGTTATAATTGTAATGCAATCATCAGAAAAACCACATACTTTGTACCGTTTGCTTTTTAAGTAACCTTTAACTGTCATCTAAAAACATTATTACTTTTAGTAACTGATAAAGTGTCCAGTTTGAAGTGTGATTCAAGTTCTTTGTTATAAAGGTGCTACATACAATATCTCAATATGTAGTTCTTTGTTATAAAGGTGCTACATACAATATCTCAATATGTATTTTTATTCATTTGAGCAGAAAATTAGGAGGAAATCTGTCATTTGATCTAAGTTAATGAGATTCAAATATTGAGTTTGAAATTAATGTAAGAGAGATTTATAAAAACTAATTGTACAATAATATCAGTAATTTAAAACAAGTTTGTTGGCGTTATGATTATTACAATTTTTATATCTTACATCTATATTGAGTTGAGACTCTAGCTGCAGATTTTGCAGGATGTGAGCAAAAATAGAGTTTCACAAGGTATCAAGGACATTTCCAGTTTTGCAGTTTTTCAATTGCATCTTTTATTTTGCTATTTCCCTGTCTGAAAATTATAAAACTGCAAACCCCCTTTTTTGGCTAGCATTTATTTTTGTAATTTTCACAAAAAAGGCAATTTGAGAAAATAAATATCTTCTGAAATGTAAAAGATCATAATTTAAAGAGAAAACAAGATGGTACTTGGTAAAAAAAAATTACAAGTAGAACTTAGCACAAGCATTAAAATGTAAGGTATATGTGTGTCTTTACAACTGTGTAATGTTGTTTACAAAAAAATAGTACTTCTTGATGATCGCAAGATAAAGCTTACTATCTGTGATTTGCAGAAATAAGTCCTGTACAAAAATTGGTTCATGAAAGAGAAGACTTTTAATATTCTGTAAACGTTTTTTTTTGTGACTTCCAATTTAAGAAATTTTGCGAGTCCATCCCTGTTTTTGTGATGGGGTAATATTTTTCCTGATTTCAACCATTTTGGCATGAAGTTGTCCATGATAATTTTCACATTTTACCAAATGTTGATAGAGACGACCCAGCAGACGACACAAAAACTATTTGTGTCGGGAGGTAAACTAAAGAACAAAATCATTATTGTTTCCTCCTCCTAAATAAAGCATATGAGATTTCGCAAGGGGCTTAATTTATTGAGTAGCCGGAACTCGCCAAAAAAAGACGTTTTCAGTAACAAAACTCATTACTTATTTATTATGAGCAATATACTATACATTATCATTTTTTGTTATAATTGTCTTATATTTTTGTAATCACAGCAAATAAATCAAAGTGGTCACATTTTTTATCATGTCAACTTCATACGTGTACTAGATATTCACCAAATTATGTAGATCAATAATATTGACATAATTCAATTGTTAACATTTCCTACTTGTGTCTCACTTTGGCTGCCATATACGTTATTTCTATGATGTAATCTCAAACATGATATCAGATTGATGTGATTTGTTGTCATTTCTGTATCAAAGGCTAGCTTTTTTAGTTCTAATTTTATATCATTCAAGATGAGGATATCTTTGAAAAGATAGGTAATCAAGTTTGAGCTGTCTCTCAATATGCAAGAGAATAAATGTTGATATTTTCTCAACACATTTTTTTGTTTTGAACATGATAATCACTTTGTTTTTATGTATTATTTGGACAAAAATGGATTGGGTTAACTTGTTGAACCCTGAGAAGTGTTAGTTTATGCTCAACGAGTTTATCAGATTGTTTTATATTGCAGCTCAAACTTTCTACATTCCAATTTGAAACTTACCTGCTGTGTAAAACATTAAAACAGAACTAAAAATTGTTATTACAAGTGATAACATCAAACTGATTTACTTTATGTTTTATATGTTTTAACATATAATGGCAAATGTATGCTGATAGCTCAGCTCTACTTTGCAATCTACTCTTTTAGTTAGGTGGGTTAGTGATAGTATTGTTCAGTTGGTGATAGAAGCATGGAATTTGGCATGTACCATCATAAGGGAGTAATTTGGCGAAAACAAGTCCTGGCCCAAAAAAATCTGACCTAATAAAGTCACTTAGCGGTCAAACAAGGTCAGCTACTAAATATTGTCAGAACCTAATCAAGTTGCATGTCAAATGAAAGAGCTTGAAAAAACTGAGAAAGAAATGTATTTTTTTTACTTATGACGTCATGTTTTCAAGAAATTGAGGTCAAAAGGTCAACATGTTCATTTTTATAGAGACAAATCATAAGATGTGCAGTATTATACCATTTCCTGGATAACAACTGCCTCCCATGGTCATCGGGGATGTGTCCTTGATTAGGTTCTGACAATATTTAGAAGTTGACCTTTTTTTACCCCTAAATGACCTAATTAGATCAGATTTTTTGGACTAGGACTTTTTTTTCGTCAATATACTCCTTAATGATGGTACATGCCAAATTTCATGCTTCTATCACCAACTGAACGATTCATTCCTATATTAGCAATAAGCCACCTAATTATTTGAAAGTATCTTCTTACTAAAAGTCTCTCCAACATGGTAAATATTTTGTTTTTTTAATAAATTGTACTTAAAAATCAATATTTATTTAAGTCAGATCTTATTTTAAAATTATACAATAACTTCCGTCCACAGAATTCACTATTGTGTTGTATTTGTGCATAAAACCTGAACAATTTACACTTTGCATAATTTTCAAAATGTTGTTTTTTCGCACTCCATCCCTTAAGATGCTCCAAATCTTTCTACTTTAGGATTTTATCCTATGGTGAAATAGTTGGATAAAGCATAAACAGTAAAACAAACAGAAATAAAGACAACAAAACAAGATACCAGCATAAACAGTAGTCCTTGGTGTTTTTAAAGTTATGCTTTAATTGACTGTTATAAGTAAAAAGCTGTAGTTTTGTCAACCCAATACTTTATCTGCTTTGTTTAAGCAAACCAGACTGCTATTTATTGTAAGAATCCCGTTTTGTTGTCTTTATATGTGCTTGTTAGAGAGTGCATTGTTTTTTCAGAAGACAGTTCATCTTTTACATTTTATTCAAATCTAGTTCATTTGTCCTTATACGCTGTACAGCCTGTGGTGAGTTGGGTTGAGATATTTTTATGAAGTCTTTCTATATTTTGACTTAGCTAGCAAGGTTCTTTATGCCTTTTACGAGCCTTGATGAACTTGTGCTAGTATTGTCTTTGGATTTCAGGCCCATTACTACTTACGGCTTGTGGGTGTGTTTTAAGCTTTTTCAAGCCTCTATGTTTGTCTTGACATTCTAGATTTTGTTTAAGATGTTCATCAGTTTGAACTTGGTTACATGAAATTGTTTTGACTTTGGTGGTTTTAAAGTTATTTGAAACCATACAATTGCCATACTGTGCTTTTATCAGTACATTCCATATGTCAAATAATTGTACTCTCTTTTTTTCCAATGTTTTTCTTGAACTTATTAGAACAAAATGTTCTGCAAAATCAAAAAAATAATATGTTTATGCAAAGGCCTGCTAGGTTTCTAAGGATATACTGTTCATATACATACATATGTGTAGAGGTGTGCATGTTTGAATGTATTCATTGTGTAAGCCAACTACCAGTGAGGTAGATAGGCAATGTCCACCCTAAATAACATATAAATGAAATTTGTCTATAACAGTTTTTTAGGACACATTTATTCGATGCCTTATTCAACTAGTATAGACATTAAAACTCTTACTTACATTAAAACATTTCTTATTGTCAAAAGGCTGACATAAAAGGCACCTTGATATGAGGATATTTATACACATGATAACATTGATAGCAAGTGCACAGATAATAATTGTAGTACATTGTTGCAAATGAAGACGTCTTTTGCTTTCAGCGGTGTGCACGGTATGTGGCTTCTGAGTCCGAAAGAGGAGGCACACAAGTGACCCAGATATCTTTTAACTCTTCCCCAAATTCTGTTTAAACTGGACGTCCCACATCTCAGATACTATCACGCCTGTGAATGATAGATAGCAGAAGTTGAAGGGTTGAAAAGGAAGAATCGTTATCTTCTTCTTGATTCATCATCAGCTCCTGCAATAAGATTTCCATGAAATCTTCAATGTGCAGCTGATATTTCTTCCCTTTGACATTGAATGTCTTATAGACTAAAGTGTGCATAGAAGTTATATTCATTGTGCACCATGTCGATTCACTACCATCCATGTCTCGAAAACCATCCTCATATTCTGTCCAGGTACGTTGAAAATCTACAGCAGCAGAAATCAGTCTTTGGAAAACAATCCATCCATCGCCACCAGTTTTCAAGTCACATTGATATTTGTGCTCATCAGTGTAAAAATGAGATTTGATCTTTTGTTTTAACATTGAACACAACCATTGACTCTTTTTGTTCCATACTTTTGTGATTGTTTAAAATTGTAATTAACCTAAATGTTTACTTTATTTTGACATATGATAAGTGGCCATTCAGTTTTGAATCTTGCTTTTGTACAAATTAAATAACTGTTTCTAATTACTGCAATGTTATGGATACCATATCTGTAAAGAACACTCTATGTATGAACTTGCCATCCATTTTATTTTATTTAAAACATTTTTTTTAAAATGTTTATGCTAACATTTGTGCATAAATGGAACTAAAATATACCTGTTTGTGTGCAGGCAATTTTTAAAGAGTATTTTTCTTATTAAATTAAATTCAGGCACATTTTTTTAATTTGAATAAAGTTCAGGCCAAAAAGAATCTCTAGGCAATTTTTGGAGATCCACTTACAGACCTGTTAAATCATGAAGTATGGTTATTGTATATACACAAATACATGTTGAACTAATTTCATTTGTGTGATTGATCATGTCTGTGTGTGATAGTTTGTGTGCCTGAGCATTCTAATTGATTTGACCATGTTAACATGGAATGAATAAACAGGTTGTGTTAGCCGGAATTATTTTACAATTGTGAAATCATTATATTTTGTGACTTATTCTGAGCATCGATTGTTTACCAGTAGTTGTGAAAATATTCATTGATATGTACAGCCATGTATACTGTTAAGTCAGTGTCATATAAAATAAATTACAAATTAATCTAGACTTGCATAAATCTGACTCTGCTTTCTTGAATGTTGTATTATTTGGAGTTTCTAAAATAATGAATCACAATATATCTGAGCTCACAGTAAACACAGGAGACATCTAGAAAAGAAAGCAGTTAGCTTGTGCAGTCTTCTGTAACAACAAAAAAACTCTCCGTTATGAATAAATATTTCCTGGTCAGAATCCCTATATATCTCGCTCTTATGGCGTCAAATTTGAAGCATAATTCAGTACTGTGGACACTCAAAAGTCTTGAAACAAGAAAGATAGACACTTTTAGAACTCTTTTTAGACTAGTTGTGGTAACTAGATACGTAATACGTAATCGAACAAAAAAAAAAACTGTGTCACCAGATATTTCTTTATAACAAAGGTTGAAGGCTGCACAGGCTAACTGCTTTCTTTTCTAGATGTTCTGTGTTTAATTATCTAGATTACCCAAAACCACCCAACGGCGTTGCCTGAAATGGTTTGGACATTTACAAAGACTGAAAATTTTAATTTGAGGCCTACCAATGATTTGGTTAAAACAACAGAAAGCGACTTTATTAATACTGTTGGCAAATCTTTATGTCAAACCAAAGAGACAGCGCACATAAGGGGGAGATGTTGAGCAGCCTAATGTCCACTGCACAAACACACTGATGACCACGATGTGGATAGCAACAGGCGTGTAGCCAGGGGGAATGCCCCTCCCCCCATTTAAGATCCAAACTTTTTTCTTGTAGTTCCAAAGGACACCCACATTTGTTCCAGTCCCATCTGCTTAAGTTGTTCAAAAGATGCCACTGCGATGATGACTACATCTGTGTTATTTGACAAAATACAGGCAGTTTTAATTAAATCATGTTCAATTGCATGCTACAAATGAACAAACATCTTGGTGTCAGCCTCTTCATAGGAACAAGGAATTGTGTGTCTAACAATTTTGTTGCAGACAGAGCTTGCATCAATTGTTGCATAGACAAGGCCATTCTTTATGCTGTATGTACTTTTGGCCAAAGGAGAAAACAATTCACATTTTTATCATTATTTTTTAAAAAATGTAGGCCAGTTCTTTGGTACTTTTCCAGTTGGTGTCACTTTGCGTCTTGGTCCAGCACCTCTCAGCTTTCTAGCATAAGCTTTCAGACTATCTGATTTGTACTCATCAAATACTACATCTACTATTGCATGTTTCTGTACAAACAAGGGCATCAATCTTCCCAGCAAAATGGGTGACTGCATACGCTTCAAATGTGCATTCTGTTGGATGTAGGGAGTGCACAAGAACAGATCCATCTACAATCAATGCATCAGCTTGTGGTTTGTATTCTCTTGTCTCAACTAACTCCCCAAGTGCATGAATAATATCTGCCTCTTGTGTTACATATAATTCTCTATCATTACTTATAGAAGGTGGAAATAATTGCCCACCCCCCCCCTGCATTTTTGAAAATGTGATTTTCCCCCTCAAAAATCTTAGAAAATTCACCATTTTTCCATGTAACTAATTTTTCAAAATTTTCGGGACAAGCCCCAATGTTTTTTAAAGTACACTTTATAAGCACATTTCATACTTTTTAAGGGCATGCCCTGTTTTGCAAATAAACCAAATTGTTTTTTATCACTGAAAGTAGAAATAAGATTATCCCAAAAAACACCATTCTGCATCTTTATTACAGTTCTTTTCCCCACAATGACTCTAAAATGCTCCATTAAGCTTCCGGTTTTAAACAATTTCCACAAGCCTCCTTGACATAGCTCAAATATTCAACATTGACTTCAAGTTCCAAAGTTTGTCCATGATAAACTTGAAAATAAATCTAAAATACACAATTTGGCTTCCGTTGACCCCCTCCCATTACGCTTACGCTCCGCCCGCCCTCAGGGCCGGATTAACATATAGGCTATTTAGGCTTACGCCTAGGGCCCCACCCTAGAAGATTTAAAGATTAAAAATAATCCTATGAAAAAATCCAATTAAAGTCATCATATTTTCAGTCTTACAGAGAGTCACACTTTGTTATAGATGAGCGGTGGCCCTACGTCACTTCCGTTGTTATGGAAGTAGCGTAAGGGCAATATAATCCTTGGATACTGTCGAGTGTGGACCTTTTGACGCACATGTGCTGTTGACGCGTTTTTTCTCTTAATTCCTTTCAGTTTCGAATCCCATTCAGATTAGGTTTGGTTCATCTTTCTTTGATGACTTCACACACCGATTTTTATAAAATTACAATGAGTATTTCTTAGTGAATTTAAGATTTAAAATAGATACGTTCATGGGCGTAGGGAGGGGGCAAGGGGGGCACTTGCCCCCCTTTGGATTTTGAAAATATGTTGATTTTTCTCCAGGATCCTTTAAAATGCACCATTTTGCAACACATTTTTCAAAATTTT
>JAUUEB010177655.1:0-33946 GCA_032362205.1 Clione limacina
AAGAAACGCTAAAACTGAAAGTAGACTGCACTCCTACGGGTGTCAAGTACCTGCACCACGCTGCCGAGAAGCTGGACATTGGGGTGTACTTTGAAGCCAACGGCCATGGCACTGTCATCTTCTCACATGATACCCTCTCCACGATCGCTCAACACGAGCCCCGTAACCCGGGTGAAGCAGAAGCTCTTGATGTGCTCCGTGCATGCATCAACCTGATCAACCAATCCGTTGGGGACGCACTATCTGATTTCCTCCTCGTCGAAGTTGTTCTAGCACACAAGCACTGGGGTCCACAGGAATGGCTAAACACATACACGGACCTACCCAACCGCCTCGCCAAAGTCATTGTCAAAGACCGTACCGTGTTCAAAACCACGGATGCAGAGCGTAAACTCACGTCGCCCGAAGGCGTCCAAGCGCAGATTGACAAGGAAGTGTCCAAGGTACGTCAAGGACGCAGTTTTGCGCGCGCCAGTGGCACAGAAGATGCGGTCCGCGTCTATGCCGAAGCTGCGACCAAGGCCGAAGCAGAGGACTTGGCGCGCAAGGTGAGCGATATCGTCAAGGCTGCTGGCGGGGCTTAGGAACCTTTTGCCATGAAGCCTCTGGTACCCCTATCGTACGACAGCAAATTAGAAGGGGTCACAATGAGTGCGCAGGAACTGGCGGTACAGGAAGAGGAGGAAGAGAAGGAGGAGGGGGATCATGTGGGTGTGATGCAGGGCAGGAGCCAGAGTTTTTCATTTACGCTGGGCTATGGGGACAGTGATGGGACTGCGAGTGTGGGCAGTTGGAGGAGCAACTCGGCGAGTCCGGAGAAGGAGGGGTTGATGAGGAAGGGACGAAGGAAGAGATTTGGAGAGCGGAGGGGTGGTCATGGTGTTGGTGGTAAAAACTGAGCCATCACAAAAGGAGAAAAAAACAACCGGAGATGAGAGATGAGAAATATGCCAATAGATGAAAAGTTATCCTTTTTTTCGAGGGCGGGAGTTTGGGTTGGTGGGTTGGTGGGTTTGTTGTTTGTGGTTGTTCGTGGAGTTGTCTTTGCTGATTAGATGTGGACAGTTGATGCCCTTTTCTCGTATCTTGTTTGCATATCCTTTATGCTTGCTTGCTTGCTTAGAAGAGAGGGGGAGAGCTGACGTTGTCAAGAGTCACTCTTTTCACCCCCCCGCATTGTCTGAAATACAAGGTACGTTTGCTATTTTTCTCTATAAACCCCTGCCTCCTTTTGCACACATGTAACCTTTTTTTCTTCTCATCCTCGTGTGCTTGTTGCGCTGGGAATTGGGGAATTGGGATTGGGACCTAGGGATCTGGCTATGATGACGCAACATGCGAGGGGGGAAAAGGGGGGTTTTTTTCCTTCTCCTTTCTCTTCCTTCTCCTCTTTCTCTTCCTTCTTTCTATGCAGGAAGAGGAAATTGGAGTTGGGAAGGTAAAAGGAAAGGAAGCAAGAAGAAACAATCCCCCCTTCCCCCCCTCGTGTAGTTGATACAGATACTGCGTATTAGAGATCCTGGGCCCCGTTCTATGGACTCTTTGTGCGAGAATCTTTTTGGTTTTTTTCACACCATTTTAGAGCGCTATTGTCTGAGCTGGGGGGATGGGGCCGGGTGCGGTCGAATGGAAGTTGGGGATGAGTGCTGAGTGCTGATGCTGACTTTTTGTTTGTGTGTTAGGTTTGTTTGTTTGTTCGCTCACTTATAGCTTGAATGGAGTCAACTTGTTTGTTGACTAATTTTGCGTTAATGAACTGCTTTAAAAAGTCGTAATTAAACAAATGATTGAAGATTGATGAATTGGGTAGATGATGGGCTCCTTAGCCGTTGAGAAGGCAATATATATAGGGGAGATAATGCTACTTAAATCAGTGCTATTTCAAGTGAAGGCTGTAGCTGTAAAAAAAAATAAAAACATGGAACCAACTTATAACTGAGATTCTGTGGGCCAAAGGAGCTTGGCAGGGAGCATGCCCTAGCCTGAGATTGTTGGAGATCAACATTGCATAGTGATAGCTAAGCCTAACCTATACTTACCATGAAAACATTGATTATTATAAATTGATGATGATATTGCTGCTGCTGATGATGATGAATTGTAACATTCAATTTGCTTGCTTTATATACACTTGTTGATGTTTCTAATTTCTGCATGATAAATGGTAAGCAAGCAAAAGACAATTAAAAGTCCATATCAAAGAAGCAGTGTATATTTCAGAAAACTGTGTTGGTTATTGGTTAGAATATAAAAATGTTAGCTACATGCACCTCAAACTTAAAATAAAGTTAGAAGAAAACAGCTGTAAAACTTGTCATTCTATAATGTATACTTAAGATATTATCAAGATAGAAGATACAGTCAAACTCGCTTAAGCCAAATTTTTGGGGAAACACGATTTTGTTCTGTTTAAAACAAATCAACTGTTTTTCTGTACAATTCCATATGCGAGGGGTCAACTAGCAGCGGATGTACGTCGTATGTAATGTCCCGATCCAATGCATTTTTTATTTGTTCCTTAAGATAGGCAACATTCACACTCTTCCTCGTCTCAAAATACAAGTTAACAAATTTGGACTGGTTTTTAAGTAAAATGTCTGTGCTTTTTTGCAAAAATTAATCATTTGATGCCCTAAATTATTGCATTAAATTGATATTTGTCATAATTTTTTTCCGTTTAAACATTACAAGGTGTTTTTTGGCCGGTTTAAGCATGTTTCTTTAACAATTAAATAATTAAAAAAACGGGAGTGAGAATTTTGTTCCGTTTAAGAAAAATTCAGCTTAAGCAAATGCAGTTAAAACAATTTTGACTGTACATATATAAACTTAGGTTGATCTTTTTACCATCCATTGCTGAATTGATTGAGGCAGAAAATCCCATGTATCCAGATCAGTTTCATCACAAGAGAGCAAATAAGATGTCCAATGTGAGCAGTGCACAAGTTTGCACAAAGTAAATAAAAGTAAAGGGGATGAGTAAGCAAACATCATTGGCCTGAAAATGAAGGCTCGCAAGGGACAACAGGGTAGGTTCAATTATTTTTAAATTGACTGACTAACACTAGAAAACAACTGGAAATTAGTTTTTTTTAAAATAGAGGATTTAAAAGCTAAGCTAAATTCTTGATAAAATAGCAAATATAAGAAAAGGCATAATGATTTTGGAAGTAAACAAAAGAAGACAAATAGAACAAGATCAGTTGAAATAACCTTACAGCTACTTAAATGGAGGATTGTGAGTGATTCCAAAGCTAAAAAAATATGCTAATACTTTCAAAGGCAAAAATTAAAATCAAACAGTTCTTCAATTAATTCAAAACGCATTTTTGTGAGACAGTAATTCATCTGAAAACATGTTGTTGATAAAGTTTGAAGGCCATTGTATACCCCATTATACGAATTACTATATTTTTGTTCATGATGTTAATGACAGTGTCTTCATGCGTAATATCTGTTTGCAACATGTGAAATCTCTTGATGGGGAGTGTCACAGGAGAAAAAGGCATTTTAATTTAGGGAACAACATGCTTTCAGAACAACTGCTCTCATAAAGCAAAAATGCAATTTAATAGCATAAAAATCCTAAACCTAATTATTTCCCAAGGAAAATATATACAGAGCTGTGAGTTGACCGTAAAACAATTGCATGAGGATTTAATTTTGCCTCTTCTTTGTTAAAATTCTGTAATTTGTCTGAATTTAATTCAGTCAAAGAATAAAAATACTCTTTGAAAATTACTTAAATTCAGTCAATTACGAGAACACTTACAGGTCTGATATAAAGTTGGATGGTTAGTTATTTTTCCTATCACAAACATAGGCCATGTAGATGAATGAGAATTGATATCATTTTGTCTAATAAACAAAAATATATAGTCCTTGGCTTGCCAGTAGCAACATACAAAAAATATTGTTCTCATTTTTAAAGGACAACAAGTATAACAAAATAATAGTATGAATTTATTATAAGTGTGTTTCATTGTGTCTTAAAATCAAAAACATATAACCTATGTCCTGCTAGTAGCAACACACCAAAAATAATGTTACTATTTTCAAGCTTGATTCCTTTGAATATTTTTAGCTTTGATGTTTGGAACATGCCTGCATGATACTAATCCCCCTCATCTAGTCCTTGCAGTCATCAGTAATATGACATTAAAATAGTTGGTAGTAAAATGACATTACAAGTTAAACAGTTGCTGGATCTGTAACCTAGGCTAGTTCTATCTAAGAAGCAATAGGATGATAAAGCATGAAGGGAAGTAACAAAGCAAAAAACTGACACCATGTGTCCACAAAGCATTGGGGTTTTTGCAAAACATCATTGAATTTGCCAGCGAATAAACAAATGTTGAAAATGAATAAAATGATGTCTTGATGCAGGGTTCTTCATAAATAAAAACAAAGAAGTGCTGGAACATTCATCACTCACCTAAAACATTTTCTTTAACTTCATCCTGAGTTAGGGGTCTCCAATTTGTTTTCCAGCGGTAGTCAGACATAAACACTGCCCACTTATACGTTACTGTGTCACTGTCAACACAGTCTTTACATACACAGTCCAGGCCAAGTCGAGAGGATTTAAGAACTTTGTAGCCATTGGTCATTTGGTAAAAAACACTTCCTTCTGATGGACTGTGGGATACATTAATCTCTTCTTAATATCTAATTATAACATATATAAATTGTACTTGTACATTGTTTCATTATTGTATCTTCAGTTCAAGCCTATTTCAGGACTGATGATACTTTGTCGTTAAATTCATGTTTGAAAATAAGCAAAACCTTATTAACAATAAGTGCTATCAATACAATGTGCTAGTGACAACTTTTTTTCATATACATTTGTTTAAATGCAGTGACAATTCAGAATATCCTGCTTATCAATGACACTCTTGGTATCTTGCATGATAACATCATGTTATGCTAAACAAATAAACAGATGCTTTTTTAGCAAGTTCCCTAAAAGCAAGAAGTGGATTTGATTAACCAAACAAGGTGATAAGCAAGTTATACTGTAATAGTTGGTTTCTTTATAGTACTTTCATATATGCACAGGTCTCCAGAGATATCTAACTTTACATCTCACTCAGCTTTTATATTTTACAAAAATAAGATTGAGAAATTATACTCACTATTTAGGAGTGTATGAAATGCAAACGCCTAATTCTAATGTGAAATTTATTAATTCATGAAGGTAAATTTCCATATTGATTGTTAACATCATAAATACAATAATATCTTACATAACAGTAACCATAGGGGGACTTCCTGATACAACTTTTACAAGAACTTTTGAATCAACTTTGCGAGAGTCCAAAGGGTCCACAGTTTCCATATGGGCTGTAATGCTATGGAAGGAAAAATACAGAAATCAATATTCTTCCATCAATTCTAAAGATACAGCAAATTATTTCTCTTTTACCTGTCCAATAAGTAATGTGTAGTTCCTAAAACAAGGATCTTAGTCAGCGCTGGGCAATCTAGCATACAATGCTGCTATTTTTGTAATCCTGCTACCTTTCCCTGTTATCCAATTCAATCGCTCTACTATTTGTTGGGTACTCCAATCCAATAATGTGGCTACCAAAATCTCAACAATTCACTTCAGATTAATGTATCAATGAAAAGGTCAACTGTAGCTCCCATATAAAAGCTGAAAACAATTACGGGAGCAACATGGTTTGTTTATTGTCAACAGAGTTATCAGTTATCTCATATTATCTAGACTAACAGGACTGGTTCTCAACTCGATAGGGTACCAATGCTTGACCCTGAAATTCAAAGTGATATACAATCAAAATGACAAATGTTATTTTCTTCTAACGACATTTTCATCTCTTGTCAGACATTTTAGTAAAAGATAAAAACTATGTAAAAATCCAAGACAGTATCATTTGTTCTATTTCCTTTAAAAACTTAATCTGTCGTGCACGGCAACTGATTCCCTGTCAACCACTGTTCTTGCCATTCCAATATCTAGTCAGTCAGTATCTGCAATCTTGTATTGTACTTTTTTGTGTTCAACTCATACTAGGATTGTATTGTCAGACTTATCATTCAATGATCTATTATTTGATACATTTGTATGCAAATATAAATATCTAAGATTTAGCATTGAGATAAATAAAAATAATTCAATTCGGTGCTCAAAGGTCTTAAAAGTTTACATTATACATATTTACATTCAATTATTTTGTATACAGTACTAAGAATTAATAATTTCTATTATAAAGATGCCGAAAACTGTTTTTTTAAAATTTGATAACAAAATAATCCAACTCAAAAAATATGTGATATCTTTTTCCAATAATCCAAACCAATTGTAACCCAGAAACAGACTGTCTGATCTCAGGTGGGTGAATCAAACATATTATTCAACGCAGCAATGCACTCTTGTCAACTTTATTCCAAACAATCAAGTTATTAAAATTCAGTAAAAAAAGTCCTGAAGTTATTTTTCAAAATTTTTAATAACTTATCTACAAATATTTCAAAAAAGAAAACACAAATATTCAATTTGAGTTCATCTCTCTTCAACAGTCATTAAACTTGGTAATTTATCCTAACTATTTGTTAGCATACATTTCTATTTCAAAGTGTATTCTATATAATATGTGAAAAGAACTCTTAAACATATCTCTCAGAGTTCTCATCGGATTTTTTTTTAGCATGCTAATTCTCATGTCTGTATTTTCAATTTCTTCATCATATTTTGTTCAGATCTGGTTTTCAAGCAGCTAGTATGAAATGGACTGACTTCTACACTCCTCTCTTGAACATGCTATCTCATGTTGCCTTTCTATCACCTCTCTCTCTCTCTCTCTACTCTACCCATTTCACTAGACAATAAAACATTTTTTTTCTGTTATAGCCTTCCTTCATGCATTTAAACTAATTCCACCATCATCCCTGATTTTTCTGTATCAGCAAGACGGAGCTGCCGTCCTACAGAGTTGCAATAAGGCAGTTATCATTGTATTACTTACTTGTATGTTACGTTAACCTCATAGCTGGCAAGGTTTAATGTCAATGTGTTTACTTCAGCTGATGAGAAGCCTGGACACTTAGCAGTTTCATCCGTAAATTTGAAGCAATTCCAGCCAGTCACTTTCAGACCCTTAGACAAAGATTATAAAAATAAAATGGAATGGGTTTTTATATTATAAATATTCACCACTATCCAAGTGTTATAAATGTTAATGTGTTGTTTCATTGTCTACATCCGGCAATGACACACGCACGTACACGCGAAGCACCGAAGGACTGTTTAAAAAGCGCCTATACTGTCATACCTCTGACTTCAAGAATGAGACTAAGCGCTTCAGCACAACCCTATCAATATTAGTGTGGGAAAACGAGGACATGAACAGAGACACCAGTGTGAAATGGGAAATCATGCATAAATGCCACCAATATGTATGCGACAGTCGCAAATTTGACGTTCGCCTGACTGAAAAGTAGCCATACTCATGGAAAATCGTCACTATAGCCTTAACAAAAGAAGTGAGCTCACCAGAAAGTGCCCTCATAGTACTAAGTGACTAGGCAACAACAACAAATAAAATAAAGAGGGTGAAATGACGTTACCGATGAGTTGTGTGTTTTATTATTCTACATCGTCTCTAGCGTGCTATTTAGACGCTCTGCAGTATGACTACCAAATTAAACACTTCACTGTTGTTTCACTGTCCCTGACTGAAGTTCTTAAACAGCAAAACTAAGGCACATTTATTATTCAAAACAGTAAAATAATTGTATTTATAGAAAAAAACATTTTATCAATCCCCAAAGAGGAAATTATTTTACAATGATGCATACTAAGTAAAAACATATAGAAATCAAAATGAGTTTGCTCCTGTATCAAAACATATCAATTTGTCGATCGGGTGACATTACTCTAAAAAATATTCCTTCACTTTTTCAACAGTATATTAATATGACCATGATAAATATGATAAATTAAATTGACAGCGTTAATGATCTTCTTTTCGTTAGACTAACTGTTTCCTCAGTATTCCCAACTCAAATATGTACAGAATTGAATAAGTCTAAACTTCTGCACAAACATCAACATTTTAATGGTCATCATATTAAAGTAGAAACTAACCTGATCAACGTCTGGGCTCAAGTCTGGATCAGAAGAATAAAGTTTTGGTGTCAATGTGATGGTTTGAGCTGTGCCTCTTTCAATTTCACTATTACCTCCTTCCACCATGGCCCCTAACAACTCAGATCGTTTGATCTGAAATACAAAAATATATTTATAAAATGACAAATTCATACATGCCATACTCTACAACAGGGCACTTGTCGCACATTTATCTTCGCAGATACACTGTTCAGAGGATGGATGGTTGTTGTGCATTATTCTACTAATTCTCTGGTCAGTAATGCCCATTAGAAAAAAATGACATCTAACAAAATTTGTTTAAAGAAGATACTTTTTGTTTCACATAGAGACAAGGGCAGCACAAAAGTAATTTCACTCCCCCCCTTGTCCAAAAAAACACTGTATTTAATATTGTGGTATATTTCTTTGACCTGTACTGTATAAATTAAAATATGCAACCCCTTATAAAGTACCCAATAAAATATGAAAAGGGTCATCAAATTGTACTTGATGAAAGTTGTCTTTTTGGCACCATTGCTTAGAGGAACCTCTACACTTTCATTTGAGACAAATTTTATGGCCATTTAAGTACAACTACCATCAACAAGTTGAACAATTTCAAAAGGAAAAAAAAGTCCTCCAAAAAGCGACAATAAAGACCTTTTAAATGTTATTTTTTGCAGATTTGTCTATTTCAAGTGATCAGAATTAGATGAAAGTTTTTGTTAAAAAAATGCTTAACCATAAAGTTTATAACCTGCTGATTCCCAGACTTGTGTTATAAAAAAGAGACTTTGAGAGAGTTTGATCAAACATCTTTAAGTGTTTTTTTAATGTAAACGATATTAAGTAGATTCTGTCATTGTTTATGTTTCTATTTCTCATACCTGAATTTAAAAAGGTTCAAGATAAAAGTGATGACGAATTGAAAAAGTAAATTTCATCGTTAATCCTTTTGAGGTTATCATTTTATGCCATCTGCAGTTTCTAAACGGTGGACCTAAATCAAGTGAATGGCCTTTCCTTGTTTTAAGTATTCGTATGAGTTCTGCTAAATTCTTCTTCTTTATTGGCCTGTCATGTTACCCCAGATAGCCTACCAGGCTATTTGTTTGTCATATTCTACTACTGTTCAACAATTACTGGGGGGGATTATTCGGAAGAACTTCCCATTTTAAAGTTCAATGAGTCTAATCAATTAAATACCCTGTACTGACATTGATTGCAATCCGCCATTATAAGTATAAATATTTTTCAAAACTAGACTGTCCAAAGAAACTTTTTGCTTTAGAGAGTAACGGGCTGTTCGACAGGGTGAATATTGTAGAATCTATACCACTGGACAAAAGTAACTGTGCACTGGTTTCAAACACAAATTTTGATATATTGTAATTATGCTATGGTAAAATAAACTACATCAAATTGTAGCAAATTCAAAAGTTAAACAATATGTAAACTTTGTTTTTTTAAAGACACGCTGCAGATGTAAACAACTTACTACAGAGAGGTCAACACCACAAACATGACATTCTCAGTTTGAGTTTCAGATGGCCGCTCACAATTAAAACATAAACAGAGATTTGTGAGCTTCTTGTTAACAGGGTGGTATATCTCACACATGAAGAACTGACTTGGCAATCTTGAATGGAAAAATCACCACACTTTGTTACAGAGATGAGATTGTTGGTCAACACGTCATACCTTTTCTGAGACCCAATGGACCCGGCATGATGTTTCAACAAGATAATGCTTGCCCTCAAGTAACTAATGTGGTCAACATGCTTCAATACAGCGTGTTATTGCATCAATGAGAAGGCATTGTGAATGTGTGATCAGATCTCAAGTTGGACACACTTGATATTAAATTGATCTCAAACTCTAGCCCTTCTTATTGTGAGTTGATTTCATCTGCAGTGCTTCTTTTAAAAAAAAAAAGTTTTAGATATTGTTTAACCTTTGATTTCGCTACAATTTGTGATGAATTATTTTAACATAGCATAATTACAACAAATAAAGAATAATTTATGAAACCAGTCCACAGTTACTTTTGTCCGAGGGTATATATTTGCTTAAAATATGTACTTGTAAGGTTGTATTTTGCTTTTTTTTACTCTTAAGTGTCAAATCAAATTGTCAAGGGGTAGGGGTGGTGGGAATCAAGTCTTAGGGTTAGGTAACTTTCTCAAAAGGAATAATCTCACAAACCCAATTTTTGATCCACAGTAATATGATCATATGAAATCCTCTCAGTAGGCTCTTATATCTACCACTTATGACTGAGAAGTGGTTAAGTAGTGAGTACTTATATTTTAGGTAACAAGGCATGCAGTGGCAAGAACGGCTTAAAATATTTGTACTTACTCTTATGTAGGTGTAAGTAGTTGCCTCAAAGGCGCTGCTTCCATATGATCCATCCATTTTCATAATGTAGTGTACACGATACAAGCCAAGGTCTAAAAACCGCCTGGGTAGGGTCAACTCTGCTTTTGCAACATCTATATCAGCCAACGAGATGTTACTTAGTACCTGTTTTGAAACCACATAATAAAATGTCAAATGTCATTTTAAGATTTTATGCTGATCTTGTAGTAAAATCTAAATTTACATTTTTTTAAATGTGCCTATTTTATGTTTTTCTCAAGTAAAAACAAAATTGACAAGTGTGGGTTCAATCTACATGAAAAAACTGAAAGTCTGTTTATTCATTTGTGTGTGTGTATATTTGAATGACACAGGATACACCCACAATTCGACTCATTGATACAAAACTTTGGTATGTTGTTTGTAGATATACCAGGACGTGCACTCTTGGTTTTTAAAACTCAGTTGCCGCAGTTGCAACACAACTTGGAATTTTCAGAGGTTGGACAATTTTTAACAACAATCTTACTTCAAGTCTATATGTTGTACGTGTGAAAGATCCCTTGGCCATTGGAAATAAAAAGAAGAGTAGAGTAGCTGCAAAGTAAATTCAAAGTCCTACCTCAACAAACTGTTACTATTGCAGTCTAAATAACAGTGTATTTTATGAAGTAGGATAGCAGTCCCTGTTTGGAGGGAAAGGAAGAGCAAGAGTGTTTTAAAAATTATGGACATGTAGAGCGGTCGCTAACCAAAACATCTGACAAGTGACCAAAGTTTGCATCATCCGAGCTGGTAGCAAACATACAAAACAACCTAACAAAATTGTATCTTATTATACTTTCAGAGGAATTTAGCCTTTGCAATTGAATGCTGATTCTTTCATATGAATTGGTGATTTATTGTTGTTGCTGTTGTTGAATCTTATGCTGCTCTTTATTTTCTTACTTTGTCTAGAGAAGTTTGAACTCAATTATAGAATGTATAAGGCTGTCAAAAGTAAAGCTGTAGATGTGAAATCATAATATCTGGGTCATTCCAAGGAGCAAGTTACGTAATAAAAAGGATTTTTCTTGTGATTCAAAGCCATGGAATGACCCTTTTCAATGTAAAAAAAAGCTCTGTAGATTTTTAAAACATGAAGATTTGCAAATGTCAAACACAACATACTATATCCATTTGATCGTCCATCTCTTCAATTTTCCAAGACTTAGTATTCTTGTATGATGTGGCACACCTGATTGTTGCTAGTCCACGGATCTGAACTCTCTTGCTCTTTTCAAACAAAAATGGATTAGTAAAGAAAGGCATTCTGTGGAATTGAAACAAAACAGGAATGTAATTTTTCTTTAACAAGTGTACACTTTACCTATAACAGTAAAGGGCTTTGCAGACCTATTGCAGTAAACAAAATGGAATTATTCATCTAACTTGAATGCAGTGGTGAAATGCTAAAGTCAAAAAATCAGCACAACATGTATTCATGAATTTAATAATTATTTAGAAATATTCATATTATTTGTTTACTAGAAATAAAACTGAACCATATGAGTGCAATCTTGCAATCCTTTGGCTTTAATTTTCAAAAATCAATGTTACCAAATGAAAAGTGAGGAAAACTATGATACTTATGCATAAAGAAAACTCTAACAATGTAATCAGATTACTAAATGCCATCTACAGTATAAGATTCAAAATCTGTGTGTTGTTTATGTGTGTATTTGTATGCACTGGGATTACAGCCACAGTTTTGACTCAATCGACCTGAAAATGTTGGTAGGTATTACCAGATGTGAGGTTAAGCTTTTGGTGAAAATTGGTTGACTGTAAGAAAAGTTAGTAGCTTTTTAATTTTTGGTGCATATTTTACAGAGAAAATATAGAACGAAGATGGAAACACTTGCACTTTTTCCTGTCGCAAATAATATACACACCTCAGCCTTATGAACACAAATTTTTATTTCCGTACTAAGAGAAATCTAAACAAAAGCTGAAACCAAAAGTGAATTCTAATACGGGGTGTTTCAAAATTTAAAAAAGGGGGTGGTGGCATATTTGCGCATAGAGGAGCGAGAGAGAGAGAAAGAGAGAGGTCTACAGAGTGGTAAAAAAGTCAGCCAAATTTGTGTTTCTTTCTTTTTGTATCCTGCCCGGGCAAGACCAGGACTAAGCCACAAAACATTTTGTAGACTGCTATCAGCGACGTAAGGGCAACAATTGATTTGAGATTGTGTAAACCTGGGCAACGCCGGGTAAACTCGCTAGTATAAAATAAGGCAAACTACAAAATTTTCAAACGACTTATCTAATGCCCAAAAAACTAGATGTACCAAAGGATTAAAGGAAAAAACCTTTTCTCAAAAGCAAACTGATAAAAAAGGAAAATCAAAAGTGATTTTATCAAATAAATATCAACATGAAAATAAAATAAGATTGTGGATGAGATAAAAGGAATAGAAAGTTTGGTTCTGGAGAGAGGTAATCAATCGCAGAAGACCTCAAAGCTAAGGGCCTAGCACCAGAGCTTGCCCTGAATCGTGACACATGGCAAAGTGCCATTTCTAGGGGAAAAGTGTTACCCATGTTACATGGAAAACACACTATAAATGATGATGAAGATGACGATGATGATGATGATGATGATGGTGATGATGATGCCAAAGCTAATGATATCAACAAATTTATAGTGGTATATATAATGGCAGTACAAATTGTATTACTACAATGCAAAATCTCCCGTGAATGTACCTCAATTTGAGCAATGTATCAGACCATGTGGAACTGAACAGAGGCCATACAAAATAAATAACTAAAGTCTACAAGTATTAGCTGAGCAATCTTATTGAAAAAAAAATCCCTACCTGTTATCAATATCAACAGTAGGTTTGGCACAGTCTGCTCCTGAAATGCTAAAAGAAAGTATCAGTTTCATTTCAGAGTGTTGATTCTTGGCAATGCCGTTGACATGGTAGTAGTCATCAGCAGTGTAGGTATGCTCCAAATTGTAAACCTCAGCCAGAGGATGTTTGTTGTCGCTTGTGACTGAGCTGTGAACAAGTATGAGCAAATGATAATCATACTGCTACTCAAAAATATGAATATTTTTTTTAATGAGTAAGGAACTCTACCTATAACCTTTGATGGTAAAAATGGACCCCCCATTCTTCCTTAACTCATTCAATGACATTCACATTATATGGCGATAAATTTCATTTTCTGATTCGATGAAGCTACACATATGGCCATACCAAAATTAAATGGAAGAAATCCAAGCACTATATTTTAAGTTATTGTGGTACAAAACAAACAAATAAACATACCAGACAAAGAGCTTCCCCTATTCATCATTAATTGTTATCCGGGAATGAAGCTTAATGTATGATTTTAAGAGAAAGTTGCAAAATGTTACAGTAAAAAGCTCATCTATGAGGTAAGCAGTTCAGTGAAAAACAATTTTTCATATATAAAATTTGTATCAAGTTTGTGCTGGGTATCCTTACAACCGTTAAACGTTCCGAGAGTCAACTTTTCTATACTTTATCTTTGTAACGCTTATTCTTTGGGAAAGTTAGCTTTCATGTACTCACGCATAGGCACTCTCAGTACATTTAGCAAGGACATCTGAGTATATCTTCTTTGTATCATCTCCAAAGTCAATGTAAACACATGTGTCAGAGCCCTCCTCTGTGAAGCTGACTTTCAGTTTCTTGACCTCATCTGCCTTGACCTTGAGGTTATCATCAACTTCTGATATTTGGAATCCCTCTACAAGTGTGGTTGTTGTTATAGCACCAGTCTTGGTAGCGCTAAATTTAGGATTTTTAGCCTCAACTTCCCAATTGTAGGTTTTAGACTGTTGAGAAGTGATGGAATTTGATTTAAACATTAATATGCATTTCTATACTTTGAAAATAGCAATTTTTTTTTTAAAGGTTCCAGAAATCAAGGCGTACTGATTATTAATTTACAAATATACTAAAATCAACTTCAAAAAGGACCTCTAGGCAGTCTCCAGTATGGAACTGAATTTCAATCTAAATGTTAAGAAAGTTTATTTTTTACCTTGACCATATTTATACTAGCAAGTTGTTATTACATCAAGACAATCATATTAATTTTTCTAGTGAATGAACAAAAGAAAAATTGTGATATTTTTATTTGCTAATTGGGAAAACTCACATAAATGTAATATTACAAACCCAAAAGTAACCCTAGGGTATATACAATAATCAATAGACAGTTAAAGAAAATGATATAATTATTTTCAACATATTTTCGTCTATTCAATTTTGTCACAAAAATTATCAAAACTTACCTCATTAAATTTCACACTGAAATCACCAGTAGTATATGTGTTGGTGAGTATAGGAGTGCCACCATCTTTGATCGTCAGGATGTACTCTGAAGCAAAAGCTAAGGAGGGGAAAACATTTATCTGATTGCACTCCTAGGGAATCAACTTGCTACATAAACAACAGCTAACAATCGTTTTTATAAATGACATTACAGTTTGAAATTTGAAAACTGGATTAACAGTTATCTATAACTTTTTGAGTCAAAAGTTGTAAGCTTAATTCTATGAACTTTTTTCAGCTAGGGAAACCAAGAAAAACTTCTAAATTACACTTGTTATTATACTTAATTGTTGGTGTCAGTCAAAAGTTTGCGATCAGTTTCAACGACAAGGGATTTCGGATGATATTACTTACAAGATTAGCTCAATATTTTGTTAAATGAGAAGGACTTTTCTGTTTTATTCAGGAGCTGATTGATCATTACCAAAATAAGGACTTGCTTGGGTTTTGTGACCAAGTGCTTTTCTTTCACTGATATTTCTTTCAAATGCTAGAAATAACTACCTAGGTAAACACTTCACCTGGCTTAATATCAAAACAACACAGTAACAATATAAACAGAAATAATTTCAATATAAACTTTATATTCAAACATCAACCAATTTGGAGACGGTTAGTTAAATTTTGCATAATCTATTGGAAATTTATGGAATCATAAAAAACACATACATTTCTTGAGACATGACTGTATCATTGTAAATAAACAACGATATTCTTTTGCTATAGCTGAAGTGTTGAAAATTAATTTATTTGTTAACAGAGGGGGAACAAAATAATGCAACAACTGCAAATTGAACCTGTCAAGTTTACATCAATAATCAACTCTTTGTTATCAAAGTTCATACATTAATTAAATTAGGGTGCTCATAAAGATAGTCCTGGGTCAATAAAAAAAATGTCCCACTTTTAAAAGCCAACAATTTCTTTGATTCGAGACGCATGTAGGTATTACCTCACCTTTTTTATTCTTGTTATTAAGATACTATAAAGGTTCACTGTGATATTATCAAAATAATGTACATATAGGCCCCTACACACAAAAGATTTTTCAAAATAAAATGTCTCTTTCATATTTGAAGTGTCATTTTGATCTACCTCTCAACTTCTCAAAACAACTTCAAATGTCTTTAAAAAAAGGACAATGAATGCCAGTTTTGTGTTGAATGATTTCAATAGTAATATCGGATACAATTTACAATGATTTATGTATTTAATAACATTTGAACAAAATGAATTGCTTTGAAGAATAGTCAATATGACACTGAACAAGTGACATCAAATACATGCAGATATTGATATTTATTTAATGTTAGGACCTAGACCTATATTATTTTAATTACACCATGAAATTTAACACAACAAACCAGAAATACCAATTTCAAAAGTGGGAAACTCATTTTGACAAAGCCTGAAAATCTATATTGACTTACCAGCATTGTCATCAGTCACATTAAAGTGTACACGCTTATTGACAGAGAAGAGTCCAGTATTCCCTTCGAGTCCGTCTGCTGGTTGGTCTGGGGGGTGAGTTGTCTTATAATACACACTAACAGCAAGATTTGAGAAAGATTGAAACGCACCAACCTTGGAAAGAAGACAAAGGATTCAGGATTAAACACTATTGTTTTGAGAGTCATTCAAATAAAATGGTTTACATTTTATGTTATATAAGCTTGTAGGTTATTGTGACATTTTAAACAAGGGGGAACATTTCCAAACTGTGAAAGGAAAACCTTTTACAACTTAAACTTCTCTTACCGTAAATTGCCGTACAAAAGCACCTACCCAGTAATCATGAGAGAAACTCTGAGATTCAGGTTAATGCAACTGCATTTTCAAGGCCTGAAGCTCAGGGAAGGCACCTGGGCAAGCCTGTACCTATTGGTGCCAAAGCATGGGCACGGTTTACAGCAGTGCCAAGCGGATAACAGAACTTCAGTAACAAAAATGGATAGGGTTATTTGTTTTTGGCAACTGGATCACATTTTTTTTGGTAATCCAAATGATTTGATTATGTGCAAATACAATCAAATCATTTTTAGGTTGGAATTTATTGTTATCAAAATTGAAAAGAAAAGGTTTTTGGAATCAAATTAATTACAGTTAATTGACAACAATAGAAAAATTCAAACAAAAAATTTGGGATAGGCAGTTGACATTGAGCAAATTTCAGGCAAAATTAAAGAAACTATCCAAAAAATGGTAATTACTTACAAAAGTATTTGTTTAGTAAGCCACTCAAACTAGAGTATCTAAACTCCCAATTTCTCAAAATGAAATGACCCTAGAGAGAATAAGGAGTGTTGCAGCATCACATATTTACATCAGAGAAATTGCACTATTAAGGACCGTTCCCAGAACGCTAGGACAATTCTGTGTTCTAATCTCAACTCATCAGTTTTGACATGAAGTTGATGAAGTCTGTACTATACAAAGTCTCTAAAATTATGTTGATTTTTGTAGAAACCCTTAAGTTAGTTACCAATTACTTAAAGGTCAGTATTAAGTCTTATATCCATGCAAAATGCTTGATCATGACTATATAATTCCTTCAAATTCAAATATATACACTTTTGCTAAAGAAGTAAGATATGTAGGTTCACAACATGTTTTATTAGATCTTTAGCATCATCACAATTCCTCACTTTAACTGGAAAAGGTTGGGGGCTGAAAAAGTATGGAGTATACTTTTCTTAGAGAGTTTCGGATGTAAATATATAAACAACAAATATGCAAATTGCTAAGTAGTGTTTTGAAACCCAGGGCAAGGACGTACAGGAAATCTATGAAAATAATGATGATGATTTCCTACCTCCATGGTGCGATTAACTCTGGTTGCATCATTTTGAATGTACATGATGACAGTGAAAATACCATCCTTTGGAAATGTGGTGCTGAGTGTTTGGGTGCCACCTTGTGAATTGATAGTCATTGCAGTTGCAGATGGCATAGGGTTTCCATCTCCATAGTCAAATTGCACCTCAGCATTAGTTGGCATTGTTGCTCCATTGTATGTCAGTGTGAATGATGTTGGACCTGATTAAAGACAAAAGTAATTAAAGAAGTTTAATTAAAGTTGTAAAACTCAGGGATATAATACTGTCTATAAAAATACAGTAAAGTAACTTATACACATTTTTAAGCATTTAGTAATACAGTGTAGAGCCTTAATTTTCTAGGTTTGTTGAATTTATAGTAGTCTACCATAGCCTTCCTCGAATTATAATCTGTTCTAGAACTACCAAAAAACTACAAACCCTACCAACATTTTTAAAAATCAACTCTTCAAATTACCGCAATCCATTTGAATATTAAAAAACTGATGCAAAAAAAAATATCAGGTCTGCAAACATAAAAATAGGCTGCACTTTTTGTTTGGCCATGCTGCCAATTGTGTTAATCTAAATCATACACATCATTTGCATCACTTTTACATGGCGTTGCCCAGCATTAAGTTTTCAAGGAAGAATTTTTGCCATTAAATTTTCAATTTCTGGATGTAATTTAAAAAAGGAACGTTCTACCAACAAAGGAAACAAAACACAAATATCAGAATGTACCAATTTACACCAAAAGCTTAACCCTTTGACCCAGTATGTCAACAAACAATATGCCAACGTTATGTGTTGACTAAGCCAAATCTGTAGCTGTTATTCTGGTTCATACAAACACACTAATAAACAAAGCCAGACAAAAATAAATAAACATACATTCAATCTTATCATGTAGATACTATTCAACAGGGAAAGCAAGAATATTCTCTGATAATGCTAAGAATTAAACTTGCATAAATTCTTAAACAAAAGTAATAGTTCTTAGTTCAAAATATAAAAAAGGAAATAAATAGAAAATGGCACAGAAACTGGTTACACTATGATAAAGTAAATTTAAGTTAGAATCTCAAATTGAAATCAAGAATGTTTAATTCTTTGATTCAATATTCCAATTTTTTCAAAACACTTCTAGGTTTGGGAGAGATTTTCATTTCCAATTTACCCCAAAAATTGCATAATGTCATCTAAAATAGCTATTATCATCTCTAGTTGTGAATTAACTGGTGAGCTTTTATTTTACCATCCATCAAACATGCGTTTTTATAGAAAAGAGGGAAGTTAGTTGTGATAACTTACTATTAAAGGTGGTATCTGCAGGTGGGTTGACCACAACATCAGAGTCAACAACTCCATCAATCACTTCAACAGTGATGGTGGCTGATTCTGTTTCTAGAGGTGTCACAGCTGTTACTTTCACAGTATATGTTGTCTTAGAATTGTAAGTGATCGTCTGAGTGTCACAACCATTCTGGCCTTCACCTAGTAGGAAAGATAAACATGATTTAGCGATTGCTTTTACACAGAACATCTGTAATCAACATTTCTAAACAAAATGATTAATTAACAAAATGGAGTCTTTAAAAATATCTTAATGACATCTTAATGCTTTGACTATGATACAATGTTCAATATGTGTCATCTGTATTCTAACAAAGTGTTTAACTATTAAAGAATGTCTGAAATGCATGTAAGTTAAAATTGTTATAAAATTGCACACAAAAATGGAGCAATAAAATCTTTAAAGCATAAGGTTTTAGAAATAATTTCTTTCCCTTGTTTGGCTGTACAGACATGAAGAAGCCATCATTGTTAATATAAAAACTTAAGAAACCCACTTTTATTTCTAGTGATATACTCTATAAACATAACTGTTAAGACATCCACACAGCTGAGAGAGTAACCTTGTCTCTAGACATTAACTGATGGAAAACGTTGGCTAAAAAGATATGGTCTCTACACACCAAAGTGAAGACACACTGAAAAGGCTGAGAAAGGAGTAAGTGGTCTCAAAAAATTTATGCAATGACATGGGAATAGCTTGCAGCTCAAACTGTCTCTTGGCATCGATGTCAAGACTTGGTAACCGCTGGAAGTCTGATCGCTAGGAATAAATGTAAGGACATGGAAACAAAAGGCAGGAAGGTATCAAGTAAAACAAAACAAGTTAAGAGATCTCCCACTGTGTTTAGTGAAGAGTAGCTCACTAAGAGTGCACAAACAATATGGGACAAACACACAAAATAACATAGCTAAATGCATGCGACAGCTCAACTTCATAAGCTACTAGCATCAGCATGTCATTTCAATACAGTATGCTAATCAAAGGGGGAACAAATAAAGCTAGTTAAAACCAGTATAACATTTAACACAGTTGTAGAGCAGTCACCTTACAATTGTATTCTTAAAATAAAAAGAATATGAAAAATAATTGTTTTGAAGCAAAAAGACTTATACAAATGTCAATAATCACAATGTTGTTGTTTCTAGGGAAGAAAAATCTGAAAAGGAATGTGTCTGAAATTTATTCATGGGATGCAAGTTAGTTGTTTAATGTTTATCAATGCAATAAGAGATTGAAGAATCTCGACTTAGAGTGCTACTTGGTAGCGAATATAGTTATGATTAACCCACCTTAAAGGGATACGTTACGTTACAAGGGTCCTCCCTTTCCTCAGTGATACGTTACGTTTATCAATGCAGTACAATGTGTTTCCCGATCTGGATCATAAAATCATACTAATTGCATGCAACACTGATTATTGTCACTTCTACAAATAAAGACTTTTGTTACCATCAAAAATTTAAGTTATCAGTTGTTGCAGATAAACAAAATTGTTAAGTATTACTTCTATACTATATATACTCCACAAATATTGGCATTTATCTTATTCTAAAACGGAAACTTGATGGTTAACACTTAACACCAAGTCAAGTACTTAAAATAAACTGCCCAAAGACTTATATATTAAAGAAGTAAAAGCCAGACCATTGTCAAAGTGAAAAATATGTGTACAGTATAAAGTATATGTGTCTGTCATTCGAACTTCCAAACACCTATCACCACCGCTTGCACCAAAGTGGGAGCCCCACTCATCGCACCAATATCCACAAATATTCTCTGTCCCACCTCGCTCAGTGTCAGGCAGTAGCTGACTGTTATGTTGTCCATATACAAAATCAGTGGACGTCCTTTGTTCCTTATTGCCTCTACTTTTCCTTGCAAGACAGTGGTCATGAGACTTGTCATGGTGTTTCTATTCACATGACCCACATATCTGAGCCTACTTTTCTTTTTTAGAGCAATTTGCACTGCACTGAGAGTTTTTTTTAACACACCCTTGTTTTTTTCTATCCTTTCAACTGACTCTTAGCAGCCATCTGTTAAACCACATTTCTAATGTGTTCATTTTGTTTTCTTCATATTTTTTAAGTATCCAAGCCTAGCATCCATGCATTTATTTAGCCAAATTAAACATTTGAGGACAACTTATTTCAGGTTAGTTTGGTACACCTATGTCCTTCAATATGTTGTTCAGTTGGATCATCTTTTGTTGGGCCATGGCAATTCTTGTTCTCATATCCCTGGTGCAAATCCCATCATCTGTCTTGACAGGACCCAAATACTTAAAACTCTATACTTTCTCTAGAACTGTTTCATTTATATGTATATTTGTGTATTCTTCTAGCTGACTCACTTTCCCCATTATATGCATCACTTTTGTCTTTTGGGCATTGAGTTTTAGACATGTATTGCTACCTGCTGTATCTACTTTGTATAAAATCCTTCTCATACTTGCGATGTTGTCAGCTATTAGGGCAGTGTAATGAGCATACGTCAGATTGTTGATATTCCTTCCTCCTATCCCTATGGCAATATCGTCAATATCTGATTCTCTCATGACCTGTTCTATGTATACATGAAAAGATGCGGTGAGAGGATACAACCATGTCTAACACCCTTACCCATTTTGAAGAAATAAAAATATAATCAATGAATGTGAAGTAGGCTTCATCTTCGCTGTTTCAGACTTTTCTATCAAAATATGCAATGCAAAAAGCCTGTTTGTAGTTCCTCTGTTGGATCTATATCCTTCTTGGCAATCCGAGAGCTCTTCTTCTACCTACTTTTTCCGACAAGCCCTTCATAAATGTGAATCTACTGCTGTCCTCAAAATCATCTAATCTTTTAAGCTAAAATAGTAACACAAACATTATATCCCATCCCAATATAAAATCTGCAATGAAAAAACAGAAGATTGTAAAAAAATTGATGTTATCCAATGCATTACAGGGTCAAATGACCTTGCAAAGAAGAACTTGTCAGGCAATGAGTATTCAATACCTGTTTGAAAACATTTACAAATTACAATTGCTGAATAAAACATCTGCGCAATATAAATGTGGCTGACAAACAGTTGTTACATGGATTATACAATTTTTAAACAATTGATGAGCTGCTGAATAATGACTGCTGAAAATACTAACAAAGTGCTCAAATAAAAAAGCAAATTTTCTTTTCCATTTTTTTGGGTGTTTATAACATCTGAAAAGTAAGTGTCACATGATTACAATCAATTTGAGGAGCAAACATTAAAAAATATGAAGGGAGAAGTGCATTTGAAATTGATTAGAATTTCTTGCAAATGTTAAGATGGCAATGTTATGACTATATTTTTTCTAGGACAAAGCCGATTTTTGTGCCAGGGGTGAAGTGTTTCAAAAAAAATTTAGTCTAGAAACAAATTTTAAAGAAACTGTGGCAAAAGGAGAAAGAACGTCTAACAAAATATGCAATTGGTAAGAGGGGTGTAGGATGAGAAGGCTTAAAAAGTCAAATTTATAAAACAGGAGAGGAAGTGGACAGGATTGTAGGTAAATAACTTTTTGATTGTAAGAGGATTAAGAAAGACATTGTGAAACTCTGTTGTCTTACATTATGTTTAACAACTTTTTAGAAATCAATGAACAAATCATGATTTTCATCTTACAAATTATAGTGAGGTCACAGTTATCTAACAGCATCCACCCCTAGCTTGATGTTCGTCACAATCATACCCTATTCTGCTGCACGGAGTCAATATTGCAAAGTCCATCAATAGGTAAAATATAGACAAAAAAGCATGCCCAGCCATTCCTCTGAGATTTCCGTGTATGTTGGATATGTGGATATTCCTGTGTTGGAATTCCAAGGCCTGACAGTCTATACACTTTTACATTTGAACTATTCCAAGTATGCTTCAAAACGTAGTGTGTAACTTTTGCATTTCTCTTTTTTCTCTTAGCAAGATACTTTTGAGGGTAAAAGCAATTCTTCCAAGTAAACAAAATTTGCAGGTACCCCACCATAAAAGAAATAAAATCTGTTAAAAGATAAGCATACAAATAGGACCAATAGACAACTAGATAAATGGTAGGGTGTGTAAGAACACAGCTTTGTAGGACTAGAATACCAAAATATCAAACATTTGACCAAACACTCTTGGCAAGTTTTTAGTTGTTTTTGAGGGGGGGGGGGGGGGTGTAATGTAAAGTAATTTAAACACACTTTTTAATTTTTATAAAATATCTGACGGAAACAAATTTGCAAGGAAGATTTTCACAGGCATAAAACGTTTTTCAGTTCTCCCAAGACTTTTTACTCACAAATTTTTCTAGCTATAAGGCGTGGGTGTGCCACTTTCTTTACCAAATCTTTCCAAACCTCAGAACCCTAAATTATAAGTGCTTTCCAAGCTGATTTATTACAATTGATGAAATTGACTACATTATGTCAGCAACCATTTCATCAGTCATACAAAAAAAGAAGATTAAAGTATGATTAGGGAAGATGATCAGAGATGATGAGCAGAGAAGATGATCATCAAATATTAATTATAAAGCTAGGGAATGCTATATATGGGTTGAGCCTGGATGTGTTAATTGCTGTTCATTAAAGTCCAGTAACTTATGAACATAACTTGAGCATTGAGCATGTTTCTCAAAACATGATTAAGGGTTTCAAAGGAATGCAAGAAAGATTGTCAGAAATGTAGTGGTGTTAATTTTAATAAAGGAAACAAGTTGGGGGTGCATTGCCAAAACAATTTGCAGGTAAAAATGACAGAGGGGTAAACTATTCAACATTCATAAGTCTGAAAGCTTGATTGGTGTAAAACACGTTAAGGAAACAACTGAGATGTTGCATTGCATTGTAGATTAATTAATATTTTTGTTATAGAAAAAAATTCTCTTCATTTAATATTGATATATACTAAAGTATTTGTTTCTTGGTTGAAAATTATCTGGAGCAATGTAGTTTCATACTAATTATTACCTTTTCAGTGGCTTTGTTTAAGGAAACAGTGATGTTTCAGTCTTCTCGCATGAAACATATCTGACTATATCAGAGCTACAAGACACTACTTTAAATCAGCAACACCAAAATCATTGTACATGGAGAGAAATATCACGGCAGAAAATTCAAGGAAGGCATTAAAATCTACAAGCACAAACCAGCTATCAACTGTGAACAGGGAGTAGAGGTTCCCTGATCATTCTGCAGTTAGCACAACAACAACATTGAACCATGAACAATCCACATGCTCGATCCCCAACTTAAAGACAACTCACAAGTATATAGAAGATCAATCAGTTTTAAAAGGGTTATGCAAGAGGACCAAAAACATCACCGTTTCCTACAATACAACATGACAAGGTAATACTTTTTAACTAAGCTTTCCTATTTTACTTCTGAAATGAAGGAAAAGGAAAAAGGGAATTAAAGCATGTTGGTGCTTATGCTCAGGAAGGAAAACAGATGTGCATGACAGATGGAAAGTTGAGAAAAGAACATTCTAAGGAAAATGCTTGTCCACACAGGCGCTGGCATTAAAGCCTTTTGTGAAACACACAACTTACCAGCTATGGGAGAAATAATGGGAATTGGGGAAATGAAACAGCAGAAGATTAGTCTTGTTGCATTGCACAAATAATGAAATAATCAAATAATAAACAAATCAATATATATCTATAATTATATCAATATTTGTGATAACTGTAAATCTTACAGAGATTCAGAGATGCAAAGACGAAAGGATGATACTAATTAAGGTTTATGCAAATTATCAAATATTCATATGCAAATGAGTTTGGCTCAAACACTGTGGTTTTAAATTAAATACTGCAAAATCTATAAGTTCAGCATGATGACTATTCAATGCTACCAACTGTTACCTTCCCCAAATAATCTACATTATAAGAGTTTCATGCTTCATGGGTGTGTCACAATCACCACTAGTGCTTTTCCAAACCTGAGTAGGTGCCCTACATTCATCCACAGTTGAACATATTAAATAAATACTGCTAGACTGAGGATAAAAAAGTCCCAGGTTTGAATCTTTATTCACCAAAAATAATAATAAAAGAACAAGCGCAATTTCAAAAGGTATGCATGGTTCATGACTCAAAACAGAGAAAGAGCAAAGAATAGCAAAACACAAAAAGACAAGCTATTGCAGTGAAAGCAGAGAGAGAAAGTGAGTATTAAATTCTTCACCCTACTCTCTATGACGCTATTCTATTTTGGACTGGGACACAAAACTATTAAGTCTGTCCCTATCAATGACATACATGTCGCTATAAATCAGTCCTCTGAGGTGATAGCTGAATAAAACTGCCCTAAGAAACAGTATACACTGACAACCCTATTAACCCAGGTGTGGTAGCAGTTATACTCTCACTTTTACTCACAGGTGCAGCTATTTATTTGTAGCTAAAATTATTTGCAACTTTTGGCAAAATTATCAAAAAAATGATGGGAAAACTGATGGACTGACAAATCAGAGTAAGCCATTGCCATCAGTCAAACCCTCTGAATTATTCAGCTAATGGGTGAAACTCAAAAATAGCTGAATCAACTCCGTACCTAGGCCAACTAGACTTTAGACAGTGAATTTCATTGTACGATTGCTAAGGTGAAGTGCCAAATGAGGCAGCTTTCCTTATACACTTTCCAGGAAGCTGAGAGTGTAAAGGTTTGTCTTCATTAGGCTTTTAGTAATTGTAAAGCTCTTACAGCCTGTGCTATTTATAGTGGAATATACTGTACCACAATATAAACGCAATATTTCTACTATTAGAAACCAAGGGGAACTACTTGTTACATTTGTTTACCAGATAAAGCTTAAGTATTACAAACCGCTTAGGACAAGATAATGAGTACAATTTAACTGACTTTAAAAAAAAATTACTTCTTACCTCTTCATCACAGACAATTAATACTGAATCATAATTAACATAAGAACAATGCAATTAGGAAAAATTGGCTGTAAAACTTTGGTGACACAATCTTAGTTAAACATAAATTAATTGTACAATCTCATTATAAATCATGATCAAGAAATTGTTCTGCAAAAAATGAAAGAAAAAGAAGAATTTGAGAAGATCAAATCTTAATTAAAAAGGTAGAAAAGGCTGTGTGTTTACCTTTATTTCTGTTCATTATTGAACATGTTCATTGCTGTTCATATAAGTGCAGTAACCAATGAAAATAATTTCTACATATTCTTCAAAATGCATGATGCTGGGTTTAAAAGGAATCAAACAAAGATTAAGAAACGTTTGTCTTTTAACATAATCAAGAATAAACGTTGAGGGGCACGCAGGTAAAAAAAGACAGAGGGGTAACCAGGGTATTTATTTCATATCCATAAGTCTGAGAGCTTGATTGGTTTAAAATGCTTTAAGGAAAGAACATTGCATTGCATTGACATCTTATAATATGGAGATTAAATGACATTTTTCTTATACAGTGCAATGGTTAAACTGTTATCCACAGGACAGTCCTTTTGCTTTTCGCTCAGACATAGTTTTTGTTTCAAGGAGTAAGCCAGTATTAGCTAAAAAGGTACATTTGACAATTTGTTTATGACTGTTGCAATGACAAGTTAAGTTGCACTACTAGTGAGTGAATGCACTTTGGTATCACTTTGACATAAGCTACTATCGTTTTTGATTCTATCGAAGTCCGCAATTAATCCTCACATTAAAATGTTATTAAAATCAAGAAGATATGGTAAAATATCAGTTAAATGGTCCAGGATCAGCTTGAAATAGCCATGTTTAATTCCGAAAACTCTGATTTACCTTGGTTGAAAGAAAAAAGCATTTCAGTTTTGAAATAGTTAATTAACAAAGAACTGGGACTTTGAACTTTCCTCATTTTATCAATAGTTTTTGTTAAAGCGTTTTCAGTTTAACTGTTGTTTACTGCAGAAGAGGAAAATATCTGGCCCTATAAGAATTGTGTAAACTTAAGTCTTTGTTATCTTAGGTTCTTAGGCTGAAGGGAAAACAGACGTGCATTGCATGACAGAAGGGAAGTGGAAAAAAGTAAATTCAAAGGAAAATGCTTGAACACAGGCGCTGGAATTTGTGGCCAGGCCATTTTGTGCCAAAAATGATTTATGGCAATGAGGGAATGAAATGATACGATCAGGAGCATTGGTTGTTTTTTTCTGATCATAAGACTTTGTTCAGCTGAGACAGTTTTTTAGCCTAGTATATTTCCATGCCATTTCTGACTGCATCATGTTTCCGTCTGGAGCTACTTGTTTCAAGCTTAGCAGTCAATGTTGAATTCCTTTAGTGTGTCATGGAGCACTATGACACATACCAAACTATAACGATATGAAATTTCTTATGAAATCTATGATTTTCAATGCAAATTTTGACCTGCCATCGAATTTTAGTCTACATCAAGATGTCTTTGATCCAATCTAGGATATCAGTAAGGTTCTGTCTTGACATTTGATTTTGAAAAAAAACTTTCTAAGACAAGAAGTGTGGAAGTGGTTGAACTTTTTGTAATAGATCATCCAAGATTCACAAAAGTAGTTACTACCACAGATCTGCAAACCTTCAACTTATTTCTGTTGTGATTTAATTCCTGTCCAATACATTGGTTTTAGGTCTACCAGAAGCAGGACCGACCTAAGAAATTCTTGCACTAACCTTATCATCTATGACAATGTGTCCAGTTTTAGTGCTGCCAGAGTATGTGAAGTTTTTCACTGCCCCATTTGTAGTGATGCAGGGCTCTGTGTAAGGCATTACAGGGGCTGGGTGATTCATGACTTCAGTCTTCTTGGCATTAATGGTCCAAAGTCCAAAGTCATCATATACTATGGAGAATTTGTCCACTTTTGCATGTCTGTTGTCCTCAGTGGTAGCTTTGAGAAGGCGATCATAAGCAAAGAGAAGATCACTTTGTGTTGACCCATATGAATGATCATCTCCGACTGTTCTTTGAGCTGATGGCAACTCTTACCTGTTTACATCTCACGGCGGCCACCAATCATCTTAGCAGTTTGGAGTGGTGGCAGTGTGGAAATATCTAGTCTTTTAACTTTGTGTTACTTTTGTCTCTGTTATTCAAACTTTAGAATGAAGGAGAAATGAAATTGAAGTCTTTTTGTGCTTAGGCTTAAGGGGAAAAAAGATGTGCATTACAGATGGAAAGTTTAGAGAAGAACATTCTGGGGAAAAATGCTTGTACACACTGCACACAGGTGCTAGAATTTAAGCTTTTTTTACAGACACAACTTACCGGCTATGGAATAAATAATTGGAATTGGGGAATTGAAAGAGCAGATGATTAGTCTTGGTGCTTTGTACAAATAATGAACTAAAATAGTTTAAATATCTGTGAACGCAGTAATTCTTTTAAGAGAATCAAAGAAGTGAAGGTAAAAAGATGAAAGTATAAAGTTATATACCAAATTAACCATAATCCAAATGTTAATGAGCCATGCTCAAAACATTGATGTAAATAAGATATGGCAATAACTATAAAGTTGAGCATGTGGACAATTTGATGCATACGACTGCTTACTTCCCTAGTATAATCTTTATACAATAAGTTTTTTGTGCCATTCATCTAGAGCACTCTATTGGCAACAGAGAGTATAATGTTTTTGGATGAAGAAACTCATTTAAGACAATCCATTGTCCAAAGGGGCCAGTTTTACTGTGTATACTAGGTGACAATTTTCACATGTTTCACAATATAATAAATATGTCATAGTACAGGAGCCAATCCAGGCCGATCAGCTAGGACAGTTGCAGATTGACTCTTGTCCTAGTACAATACCTAATTGTCCTGAATTGGCCACTTTACTGCGACACATAGAGCATATATATTGATGATTTGACAATTATTAGATGGATAAGATACAATGTTACATGCATATTTTCTCACTACACGCTAAAGATTCCCATAAATGAAATAAAAAGTATGTAATAATTCTCTTTAAAAAAAAATTCAATAGTGCATGCCTTCTTAATATCTTTTTGACCATGCATCACAACTTCTAATCTCATCACATGACTAAATATCAAAGAACCCAACTCTGTTCTCTGACATCATTACATCTGTAATGACAGATTCTAGTCATGCAAGTCAAATACTTACTATCAAGAATGCCTGTTTAATTGAGAAACATGAAAATTCAAAGTCAATACAACAAAAACAATATATAAAGAGAGCAACCTGGCAGAGCGAATATCCATAAGCCGCCACAAAACATTGCTTTGACCAAAAAAATGCAAAAGACTATTTTATCTGTCAATTTACCTGGATGTAATTTCTGTTAAAGAAGAATATTGATGCACTATTTTTATCACAAGCTCTAAACACAGCATGTGTCATACAAATATTTGGTGCAACATATACAGATTTTTTAAAAATCTATTATTTGTTCTCATTGGCCTCAATGATAACTGGCTTACAGTTTTTTCTTCAAAAAGTATTCTTTTCTTGGAAAATGCTTGGGACTTTAGAAGGGGACTTTTTCATAAAGGATACTTCGATTTGTGTCCAGTGTCAACAGCTCAAGAACTGATTCATTTTTTTTTTCAGGTACAATATCCTTGCACTATTGGAAGGATTAACTTTTAATCTTTAATTCATTCAAATTCAAATGGTGCATATCAGATAATTAAAAAAATGTACAAATATAAGTCAAGCTGTACAATTTCAAATATGAAAACAAATAACTTTAAAAATAAACTGTAAAAAAGATATATTGGTGCACATTTAAAACAGACGTAGGATTTTCATTAAAAGGTGGCATGGTTTCTTAGTGAGCAAATTCAAAAGTTGAATTTATTTATCAAAATTTACAATAATTTATGATTTCCATACCTTTTGATTTGGAACCAAAAATCTGATGACAACAAGCATCTAGGTGTGGATTAAGTTTGCCTAGAAGATATGATCTAATTTTCAAAAACGTGATAATTCTCCTTTCATGAAGTATTCCCATCACAATTTCTCAATATTTCTTAACATGATCATATTTCCCTGTTTGGTATGACCAATATCCACACAAAAATCATGAAAGCAACTAATTGAACCGAGGATGTCACGCTACTTCATAGCTTACTCAATGTGGCTACTGTACTAAGTTGCATCAGAAAAGGACTAAAATTGAGCATAACATTTGTTACAAAGGAGAGCCCCAAAAGAGGGCATGTCATGAGGCTTATGGAAACCTGTATATATGATCTTTTTTAATTACGTTTAGCTCTGAAAATAAAAAAGTTAATACAAACTAGACACCAAAAAAAATTAAAGACAGATATTGCAGGATGTAAATGATATTCTATCAGAACAGTCAGTGGGCTGAAGACTGTTGGGGGCAAGAAACCTGCTGGGTACCAACTGAAAGAGTTTAATTCTTATGACATGTATATAATGCTACGATAATATAACAACAATAAGTAAAATTATAACCTACCTTCTCTTTGGACTATTTTTGATGTACCATCACCAAACTCAAATGTCAGATTGCAGAGTTTTCCTTGTGGACCACGGTAAAGACAGAATGTTACTTCAAATGGCATTCCAACAGCTGCTTTAGTGAACTCATTTTGAAAGTGTGGTTTATCAAGCTTTTCCACAACAATGACAGTCTGACAATATACAACAAAAAATATATTAAAGAAATAATACTTTAGATTAATAGCATGTTACTATGATTGAGAAATGAAAAATAGTATCATACAGACTGCATTCATATGAATTTTGATGAACGTGAAATAAGAAAAGGAACATTCCTTTCACAAAATAGAGACACTGGCATATCTTGCGGGTATGGACTTTTCTAAAGAAAAATGAATGCAAAAACGTAGCTTGATTAATTGTAGTTGTTTAAAAAGCAATGTACCTCATTACAAGTCTTTTTGCCCATCAAATTCTCCAGCTGAACAACAACATTGTACTCTCCTGTATCTCCATAACGATGATGGATGGGCTTGTTTATTACATCAGCCAAAACCATCTGGGGAGCAAAGGTCAGATACATTATTCTTGTTTATTCCTGTGTATGTCTGTATTTTGTATTTCAGAAAAATAGAAAAGATATAGAAAAGGTTAGAAAAAAAAATGATGTCTTAAAGATATAGAGCCAAAGAGAAAACCGTACAATTTGTCAATGTTTTTTTTCCATTTAGCAATAATATATCTATCATTTACTCTTCTGGTCCTTGAATTTTATCTAAAATATGTATGAACAAATCTATCAAAAGAAGGTATTGCTAACTTTTATTAGTTAAAGAAGGTATAAATACATTTTATTTTATAGCTTATCCGTCAGACATGAGTACGAAGCCGACTTCGGCTTCGCAAAGCCGCAGTTCAGAAGCCAAAGTTTCGGCTTCGGGATATTTAAAAAAAATCCTGGAATGTTTTTTCATTAAAATAGGTGTTTTTCTTACTCCAAATCCATTCAAAAGTATTAAAATGTTATTTAGACACTGTTTACAAGGTACATAACACATTGTTTTACTGAAATAGGATGATTTAATCTTTTTATAGAGTTTTCTAAAAACAAAGGCTTCAGCTTCTTGTTATTTTTTAGAGTCGGCTTTGGCTTCGTAATGCTTTGGCTTCGTAATGTTTTGAGATGCTGGCTTCGGCTTCATGATGTGTCAGGGCTTCGGCTTCGTGATGTGTCAGGGCTTCAACTTCGTCATGTGTCAGGGCTTCAGCTTCGTGAGTGCCGGCTTCGTACCCATGTCAGCCTCCAGATTAGTCCGGCGCCCTATCAACTGTGCTACAAGGCGATATTGAAACAGGATAACAACTTTCCAAAGCGGCAATCTGTGTACTAAGAAATGATAGACATATAATTCTGTATTCAGTCAATTGCCAACAGATATTACTAAAAAACAATAGGGCTCTGTATTATGTACTTTTACAACATTGTACACCAAATTTAATGCCTATTAGTTGTATATTTTTTACGTTATTGTGTTCACACACACAGACAAACATAATCCTTCATACCTCTCGGTGTCTGAGAATAACTTCAAACTATTCTAATAATAGCATGTTATGGGATGATTTCAAGTATAAGATAAACCAAGTCCAGTGGAGCTTTAATAAGGCAATCCTATGACATTTTTAAAGTTTTTTAAAAACTTGTAAAATGTTTGAACATTGCCATTCATTTTAAGGGTTAAATTTGTTGGATACAAATTGTAAATAATTGTATTAGTGAATGGATTTTGAATACACATATGTGGACTGTGAATAGCTGTTGATCACATCATAAGGCATGGTGAATTGCTTTGTGAGCATATTCTAATGATCAATGTGTATAGCTATTGGTCTTGTTGTAGTAATAAAGTCTATGACTCAAATAAGATGGTGATCAAGAGTCCTTAGTACATTGTATTGATAAGTTTCACATTTTAACAAAGGTGCATTATTGCCTCTGTCATTTGTGTCAGTCTACTATGACACATGTTTATGTTTGAACAGGCAGTGCCCATTAATCAAGGGTTGGTGTTGGGGATAAAGAAAAATACTGGCAAAAAAGTGGTGCATATAATGCGCCTGTGATATATACCACAAGTATTATACTGTATGTGTGCTACAAATATATCAAGATTTTATTTCCCCAATTGTATTACCTTGATAAATTATTCATGTCCTTTTTCCTTGATGAATATCAACCTTTTGAACTCTTCTACTTCTAGGAATTCATCGTCTCAAAAAGAGTCAACCCAAAAGAAAGACAACTTTGGGAAAACAACCTTTTGACCCTATTGGTCCTCTTGCCCAGGAGATAAGTGGAGAGTCTTGGCTTCTATCTTTTGACGAATTTCAGGTTTGTTTGTCTTAAGATTTGAACATAAGAAATTAATATTATTAACAGATTTGAGAATAAGTACATTGTGTGTTAATGATTGGTTTTTCAAAATTGTCACTCATTATTTTTTATGAGGTAGCATTCCTATTGGTTTAATAAAGTCTAAACGAGAATCTTGTTTTGACAATGAGTTGTTGCTATTATATAAAGCTTGGTCTGCAGTTTTTAAAACACTTGTTCATTTATGAAAGGATTTTTTGTTATTGTGTTATGTAAGAATAGTATAAGACTTTTGTGACTAGATTGTCCATGTACACCTGTTGACTTGCTGTGACTTTTTATATTAATATGAAGAACTGCATGATGAGAAGACTGGGTGTAGTCTACTCAGTTTTAATGTAAAAGACCCTAGGTGGCCAGAAATGGACAATGGGTCTGTTCTGACCATGGCAAATAAGCCAAACATACCCTGATAATTAATAATATTGCAAGGGATACAACACTAATTAAGGACCAAAACTTTGAAAGGATTAAAACTCTCCCTAAAATGCAGAATATTGAATATACTTAAAACGAAATTCAGAAAATTGTAAATTGTTTAACACTTTGCACTGATCATTGTACAAAATGTATAAACCTCCCTCCTCTTAGGTGACAGATGTTGGTGATGCCATGATTTTGAGGAGACTTTTTACAGAACTTTTCAAAAATGGAGTGGTTGTGGTAGCTACTTCTAACAGGCATCCTGATGGTGAGTATTGTATTGTCAGAAAATGAAATGTTTATATCTGCCACAACATGTATTCCTGTTGGGATCATGATATGCATCATCAGTAGTTCGATTCTTAAGATGTTGGTGTCAAACCAGACCACAATAGTCCCCCTTGACATGAGAAAAAACTGTAAATCTGTCTCTATTATAATGTTTCACATTCAGATATAGTTTTAACCCATATTGAGATACACACCTTATACATGTCTATATTTTTTAGAGTCAAGAATTAAGACTGGATTGCTGGAAAGTTCTAGACTTACACATGTGGGTGGTATTAGTTGTTTCATCAATTATTTCCTCTTATGGCCTGAGGGCATGGCTTCTTTTCTGTTAGAATAGAACTGAAGTCCTCTCCATAGGCAAAAGTAAAC
>JAUUEB010177656.1:2091-22948 GCA_032362205.1 Clione limacina
TTCTCCCGATGTTTTATTCCCTACAGTTCTTCATTTCTGACTTTGTCTGTCTATCAAATCCTGAGGATCTTTCTCAAGCAGCCATTTTTGAAGGTCTGCTGCTATCCTTACTTTTGACAGTGAACCAAAATTTATTTTCCCTAAATGTTCAACTTGTTTATGAAGCCACCTTTGCCATGGACCACAGATGGCCTGCTTATACAATTTTACCTGCTTAAATTACATGCTTCATAAACTAGATTTATAGCAATACTGTGCAGTCATCAAAACATCTGCTATCTTATTGATAAATAACTTAACACCTCTATCTTAAGATGTAATAAACTTCTGTCACAAATCATCATGGTGTGCAAAAGCTAAAGAAATAGAAAGTCAACACTCTTCATCAAAATAAAAATAAATATTTTTGTGTGATCACCATGAAAATAAAGGCTACAAAAAATCAACTTTGCATTTCATAGAAAGAAAATGGGTAAATTCTGGTAAACTTAGGTTCAATCAAGAATTTTTTTGAACAATAATCAAGTCTCTAATTGTCTTGTTTACATAAACAATATCTTAGAAAGATCAAGGTCTTTCTACAACAATAGATGTTTTTAAGAATGTGCATAATCATTTATAAGTGTTAAATTGGCTGATAACAAGTTTAAGTGATTTCTCAGATAAGGTTATTATGTCAAATACAATTCATCAATAATTTAATTTAAAAAAAAGATTCAATATGACTAAATGAAAGTAGTGCAATTATTAGAACTACACTAAACAAAGAATATAATTTTAGATAAACATTCTTAAGAATATCTTGAGCAAAAATGTATGAATGATTACAGACTTGTAAGATGTTTTAACTTTACTCATAATTGGATTACAGACTTGTTACTATCTTTAATAATTTGTGGTGCTTTGCATTCAATTAGGCACATGTCATCTTTCTTTGATTAAGGATTATAATATATTTAAAAAAATACAAATGCATGTTTTATTTTTTATCTGCATTGGGTTGATTTGTGTTCATTAACTAATTTTCTTCTCTGATGAAAAGGTTATAAAAAAAAGTACCGACATTTTAGTTATTTTTCTAAAAAACATTCAAGAATGATAAATTCACATCTTATAGGGAAGGAATTAAATCTGCAAGGGTGATAAGGAAAGTAAATAAGGACTAACTTTCACACTATAAAGAACCAACCATTGTTCAACAATGAGCAAAACATGCAACAACATAATACCTACATAATAAGGCTGGACCTGGTCATTATGTGAATGTTTAGGCAGCTCTTATTAGGTTTGTGCTGTGGTTATATTTCTTTACAATTCTAGACAAAGAATTTCGATTTACAAATGAAAATTCAAACTGACCAAAGATTAAATCAATAAAGCATTGTGAATTCTGCTTTTTGAAGAAACAAATAAACGATAAAACATATCGTAAAATCATGTCTAGAAATTGAAACTTGTCACTCAAATATGTGAACAAACATTTCAAGAAAACATCAAAGTCTAAATCAAATTACTCTCGCTGTGGAGGTACGCAGGGAACCTCATCCCCATCCACTGAAGAATCTTCTCCTTCTCCACTATCCCGGCTGATTGGATAAAATTGTTCAGATTGTTGCATTATAATTATGTGTAAGGTTATATGAATACAGTTGCAAGAACTTACCATATTAAAGATGGAAAGAACACAATGAATACAAGCTATAAACACATGATAATTTATCATATAAATAAAAGAAGGTTATGAAAATTATGGAAAACTTTAGAAATGACTAATATGACGTTTATTACAAGACAAGGGAAAATTAAAAATGAATATATGATTAAACAGAAAGAAAACAATGAACATAAACATGATAAAATAAAAAGTATGTATACAGTTCAGTGCTGCCAAGTTATAAACGATTAGGACATGTTAGTGTTTTAAATGTTTAATTAAAATTGTTCAATTAAAAGATTGGCAACATATAAATATATATATTTGAATCAATTTAAAATTATAATGTATATAAGGTAAGGGTTAATTCCCACATCAAATAATGGTTTCTCCCAGGAATGTCACATTTAACAAATGCTATATGATTCAGATGTGTTTATCCTTTATAACAAAAGGGAAGTAATTTCGATGAGCAACAGAGTATTTATGGCCTTCTGCCATAGGTCTGATATGAGTAAAACAAAGTTTTGAGAAAATGGTCTTTGAAATTTTGAGAACACAAGGTTTTCAGATGACTTGCAGCTCACAAAATGCGATTTAATCACATAACAAAGTTTCAGTTTGTGTCATAATTTTAATTTTTCATGAAGTAAAGGGGTTTAGGAAAAGAAATCGAACAAAAAAGATTTTGATTGGACACAACCTAAATAGAATTTACAAGGCAATATTTCAAAATTGCCCCAGATTGTTGAAAAATGTTATGATATATATTTTTATAATTTGTTTTACTAGATCTTTTATAAGTTCATTAATTTGTCATTTACTTGTCTGAACTTTGGAGGGTATTTAGATGTCCAAACCAAGGATAAAAAACAAAATGAAAAATAAAGATGAATATTTATATTGCTGACTCAAAATGAAGATACAATAAAGATAAGTTTGTGAAGTTTTCCACCAAAAGAGTCTCGATTGGTGAAGCCGAGAGAAAAATATATTGAGTAAGGACTAACCTGAGGGCGACCAGGTTTCAGTGCTCCAGTCTTCAAAGCTTTTTCCCTCCTTTTGCGCTTCTGGTCGGTCAGAAGCGCAAAAGGAGGAAAAAGCTTTGAAGAATGTCATTCAAGGGCCTGGGGATCTGCCTGGAGCAGTGAAACTTGGTCGACCTCAGGTTTGTCCTTACTCAATATAAAATGAAAAATAGTAATTATTTATGATTTCATAGGGCTTCAAAGTTTGTTTACTTTTTATGACTAACCTAATATAGAATCTGTTTTTTTGAAGAAAATGAAATAGAATAATAACAAACCAAAGAAAAACGGAAATAAAAGAACATCCAAAAGTTTAACTAATCTAAATAAAAGAGTATCAAATTGGCCCTGTATATGCTAGTACCCAAAAATAATACCAAGAAAAAAGATTGTTAATATATTGTATACAAGGGAAATAATAAGTAGACAGAACTGTAAGAAATAAACTTTGAAAATATACCTTTCTGCATAGTCAGCTTGTCTACTGTTAATTTTAGGATGGAGAACATAAAAACATTTAATTTCTTGCAATGAAAAAAAACTGAAACAAAATCAAACTCTGATTAATAAATGGTTTTGTATGGTTACGAATTGTGGCCAGTCGGGCAGGAGAAATGTATTTGATTACAAAATCATGTTTTTGACATTGTTACTTTTTTAACTTAAGTAATGCATTTGCTTTACACATTCTTCTTCTCTTGTTTATTTGGTTATATCTTGATCGGAGTCAACTTTGTTTGTCGGCTACTCTTCCTTTGATTTCAAGCCACCTTGGGATCTTTAGCCTTTTACACAGGACCTACATATTATCATCCACCTTCAGTAGGTCTATGTGCTTCATCCTGCCTATTAAATAGGATCTAGGGGTACTTGCAATAGCTGATAATGAAATTTATTTCACATGAGCAGTAATTATTGTTACAAAGTACAATCACACTCTTCACATTCAAGTAGGAAATCATCAATTATGCAAAAAATGAGTTTGACAATAACAAGGGTTTATCTGTGGGGATTGTAAAACTTTAAAATTAGAAATTAATGCAACAATTTTGACTTTTAAATCAGTCCAACCATAAAATTGATTAATATGTGCTGGACTATAAACTAAAACAAACTTTGCAAATAAAAGCACTCCAGTATGTTAACTATTTTTGGGCAAGGTTTTAGAAAATATACAAACCTTGGTCTCTGAGATTTTTCAATACGAGACAGATTGCCAGCAGAACTGACTGGAGAGGCAGAGCCTTCAAGATCTTTATCTGTTTTGTCTCCTGCAGGTGTTGTGGGTGACTCAATCTTACGCTCACCCTTGGCACTGTGTGAGGGACTGGAGGCCGCCTTTCCTGCCACAGGGCTCCTGTAAAACAGTGGATTAAAGTCATTAAGTTAGTGTATAAAATAAACTGTTATCGCCACTTGTATTTATTGACTTAGACATGAAATAAAGCACAAGCCTGTTGTGAGTTATGATCAAAAGATACCTCTCCTATTAAAAGCTTCACAGAATTTCGGTTGAAGGATTAACACATATATTTAGAAGCTTGTTTTATGCTATTCAACCAATCCACTTGTGGTAATATCAATCACTTTTGTGATATTTTACCTCAGCCTTTAAACCAACTGAACCTAATTCATCTAGAACTTGACTACATGCCTTTAAGTCTGTTGTAATGCATCTTGGATTGAAACAAAGCTCCTTTCTCAAATAATGTTACTCTTTCACTAAACTTTCTGCATAAGGCTTTTTTGTAACTTTCATGAAAAAATTGTTTGCCCAAATCTAATCAGCCAGGAAAAGACTTCAAAAGACCAACAAAAATACGAAAATATGATGGAGGGTTGTGTTCTTGGGTGTATTGTGATACAGGTGCCACAGCAACATTGTAATATTTCAATATCCTAACAACATAAAAATGTAGACATATGACCAGAAGAAAATGAAATATTACAGACTAATGTTGTCTACTTACGCAGCTCCTCGAGACCCACGCTTCCTATCTCTTTCTCTTTCTTTCTTCTTAAGCTGAACAACAGCTGAGGAGTCAGCTTTGACAGCCTTTGGTGCAGTTCCAATACCGTAACTTCCACCTTCCAAATCACCAACAAGGGAGCCGTCATCAGCTATTGGCATACCAGCCTTGAAACAATAAACATGATCAATATAATCTTGGTGTAAGAGAAGGAAAATACTGCTCTGTTATACGTTTTTCAAGTTACAAAAAAGAACTGATTTTAAAAAAAGTAAACAGAAATATTTCTACTATTTTCAATTAAATAGAACAAACAATGTGTACCCAAAATTATTTAAGTTTAATAATTGGGCCATTCCACAGAAAGTATTACACTACTAGGGATGCTTGACTTTATCTACTCCTAGGTGCCTATAGGTATCTATCAAGTGGAAAACTATGCATATATTATATGACTTGGAACCAACTTGTTTTCCAAACAATTACCTCTTATTATTTCAGTAACTTACAAAGTCTTATCAAGATTCCAAACACAGTATGAATTACAATAGTTCACACAAAGTATAATATAAAAGTACAGGAGGTGTCACTGCTTGGCATTTCTTGCTTGATTCTATGCCAAATTGTTCAATAAATATGCTACACTGCTCTCTTAATTGTTTTCTGAATTCATAAAATATAGTCAAGACATATTGTATCTGCCATTGTTTGGCATAACTTCTCCTTTATATACTAGTATAGAAATAACAAGAAAATGATTTTGGTGCCCAAAAGAAGTGAAAGAAAAAAAGGAATGATTTCAGAGATTGACGTAAAAAGATATTTTAGCAGTGGTACAGTTGATGCAATGTGTTTGGATTAGAAAGAAAGAAGAGAAGGAAGAGAAAGAAAATGAAGAACCAAATAAAAAATAATTTAGATAACATATCTCTGCACAGATTATATCTTAATTCTTCTTATTATGGTTATTGTTATTGTTTTCTTTCTTTTGTTCTATAGCAACAACAAATTATGCATACATAATAAAACAATGGTGCACAATATTATGACTAAACAAACAGGGTTCATTTTCTGTTAAACAGCCGAGATAAAAAAGTTGCTGTTTTGACAATGATATAATGTAATGTCAAAGAAAAGATGCAACAAATATTTCATGTCTCTTGTAGAGTATCAAAAATCCCATTGACATAAGAAATGATTAACATAGAAACCAAAACTTTCCATTAACAGATTTAGTTACATTTTTGTTAACATCCTTGTAGCAAAGCAAACATAGTCAACATGAACTCACAAGCAATAACACTAAAGGTAAAATAACATCATTAAATATTGTATATCTATCCATATTCAGAAACATGCACTCCACACACAAAAATAACATTCTAAAAATATGCCTATAATCATCATCTTTATCAAAAAGTTCATGTAATGTCACTTCCTTTAAAAAAAACTTGCTTCTAAAGCTTACATAATTTAGGTGGGGAAAAAGTAAAATGTCTCATTTTTATTAGACATTTGAAAAATAAATTGCATTTCTTGAAGTTAATTTTCTCAAAACTATATTTTTGTAATCAGCACTGCTAGCTGATAAGTATTTAGATTAATTTCCAACCTATCAAATACTGAATTCAATACTGTATGTAGCAATTACTGTTCAAGTACTGTTGAATATACATAAGATTTAATAAGCCATCATGGACATACAAAATACTGGTAATTGCAGGGCCTATTGTAAATATGATAGTAAATGCATAGAAACAGATTAATTCTACAACACTCTTGAAATCTTTAAGCTGCAGTCAAATTCTTAAATAGTTAAAAAAACTTCTTACTAATTGAAAACATTTCATTTCAGAATGTTGATGTATCTAAGCAATTAATGAACAAAGCAAACGTCTTAAGGTTGTTGAAAATCTCTCAAAATGTTAACAATAAAAAAAATTACTGTAAAACTCATCAACTGAAATGAAATATGAATTAGAAAACCAATCAACACTTTTATTGGGCAGAGGTCAAAGGATCGTCCAAAATATTCAATATTTTGACAAGCGCACACAGAGTACTCTTTTTCCTTACCCCCTCCCTCCCCTCCAAAGACGCACTTTAATTTTTATTTTTCACAAAAACATACATCAAGATTTTTAGTTTTCTTTAAAAGCGTGGACTAACTAATACCCCTCAAAACTAATCTTTGTATGCTCGTGAAAATGTTGAAAATGTTGGGCAGACTCTAAGATATATTGACCAAAAACAATAAATCTAAATCTTAATTTTGAGTTAAACTAAATGCTCTGACCTTTTCAAAACTTGCCTGTATGAAATCTTAATCATTTCAACTTTTCATATGACTGTGAAAAAGTTCTTTAATTTATACTTGTTCTTGCCTTTCAGAGTTTGAGTGTTTGCATTAAATTTCAAGCCTAACATTTTCAGAAATGGCAAATATAATCCTAATTTCAGGCAATTCTAACTGAAATATAAATATCATGAGATCAAAATGTTGGCATTTGTTGAAACATTCCTTAAGTATTCAAATCTGATGTTTCTCATGCCAATTGTCTGTAGCTCAGTATAAATCAACCTGTTTATTCAGTAGCTAATTGATGAAATAAAGCTGAGGAATTAAAGTCAGAAATACTTTCCAGATAACAAAAAGTTGAAAAACTTGTTGCTTTCTCACATAATATCTGTACTATATCATAGATTATAGCCACTCAATCAAATTGTTGTCACATTTCACTTCTAAAAACATACTGCTGATTTTAGTAAAGGCAGATTATGAAAGCTTTTCTCAGAAGCATTATCCACTTTAATTTAGCATGGATACACACTTTCCCATAGCCAAATTACGCACACATGTTTTTTTATTGTTCTTTATACATTCAAATCTTGTTGGTTTACAGCAAATCCTAATCTTTACTTTATCGCAAATAGGGATAAAAATAAATCATTAGTACCATTGTGGATTCATGTCGACCAAAAAACGCCCTGTTGTCTTCAGATATTTTAATGACGCTGGAATCTTTAATTTGCAAATCAACAAAGCTAGTGGCTGTCTTCTTTTTCCTTTTACTCAACTTTTTCATCAGGTCAGTCTTTTAATTTTGTTTTATATAGCCAATATATTTTAGGTTTCTTCGATTGGCTAAGGAAAGCAAAGTTCTAGCCACTCATAGTTCATTGAGGACACTTTCATTTATTATTTTTTCTGTCCAACGACCATAAACAGTTTTCTGTAAAACCACATCTTGGCTGCTTCATTTCTCTTTTCATCATCTTTTCTGTATATCCATGATATATACAAAAAAAAAATTCACAAGAACATACATAAACATTTTTAGTTTTCTTTAAAAGCATGGACTAACTAATACCCCTCAAAACTACTCTTTGTATGCTCATGAAAATGTTGAAAATGTTGGGTAGACTCGTAAAATAAAATGGCCAATAGCGATAAATCGATGAAATCTAAGTCAGAATTTTGAGTTAAACTAAATGCTCTGATCTTTTCAAAACTTGCCTGTATGAAATCATTCTAAAAAATTTAGTTTTAAACTTTGGGGTATGCTGCAAAAACAATATTACTTAACTGAATCATTCTGCTTTTTGCCATTGCTTTTTTTGTTTTGATGTCTTTGGTCCATGTTTTTTGTTTGATTTTAATCAACTTGAAGTCCTTGATGTTCTCTAAAGGAGTTTTATCACTTCTAATTTCATGTTCTTCCTGGCAACAAGATAATGCTAATTATCTCGCTTTTTTGTACTTTTCAAGCACCCCAGGTTTGTCAAATTGAATTAGTTAATAGCAAAAGGGAAGCAGAATTGTCAACATGCTTAATTTTCAAGTAAGAATCCCAGGTGTTATTTTCAAGGAGGTGCTCTTTTGTAAACTGATGTGAGAGTTTCCTATGTCATGTCATTGGGCATTGCATGACCTAGTGCAAAGCAGAAAGATAATGACACTATTTCATTCATCAAAATTGGTACAAGATAATTGAAGTTACTTAAAAGTGTGGTTTTAGTTTTAAAAAGATTTGCTCCATTTTTGATTCTGATATAGTTCTTAAAGATCACACTCAAATATTCATCCGTGTAATTTTTAACACATTTTTGTTCTTTTTGTTTATATTCACCTTGTCCTCTATCAAAAGGTCAAAATTCAAAATCCTTTTGGAAATATCAAGAATAGAAATACAATGTATGAGTTTTCAAAGCAAACAAAAAGGAATCCAAGAACTTGAAAATGTTATTCTGCCAAAACAATGTACCTCTTGGCGTAGATTCTCATGGGCTTCTAGCATCAAAGCTATATCCTTCCAACATAACACATGATATAAAGAATAAATTGTATATAAAAAGCACATAGGATTGACTTCAAGGCTACCAACATACACAACAACGCTAACATCACACATGATATAAAGAATAAACTGTATATAGAAAGCAAATAGGATTGACTTCAAGGCTACCAACATACACAACAACGCAAACTACTTTAAAAGCTTACAGAATTCAGGTTCTGAAGAAGAGACATTCAAGTGTTACTTCACAAAGTTAAAACTTGTTGAGCTAAATCTATACAACTTGTGGGGAGCTATGCATATTCAGAATGATATATAATTCTTGCCTATAAGACGTTATCATGGTGAAGCCAAACCTCTTCTTCATTGATAACATTTTTTCCGCAGCAGTATCCACTGTGTATAAGCTGCACCAAGAGCAATTTTCTGGACTTCGTCTTTCTTATTTGTCAAACATTTTATTGTGTACATCAGTATTTCCAGATTAATTTGACATAATAGCCCATCAACATTAAAGTAGAAAATGCCCTAAATGTGTGAAAACTCAATAAATATACACTTTAAAACATACTTAAAATCTAAAACTAATATATATTTGTTGAGGTATGTGTAGCTATGTATTGTTTTTGTTTTTAAACAACACCTTTAATTGATTTTGACTGCAATCGTGTAAAAATCAGGATATGAATAACAAACGCAGCTATAACAAGAAAATGAAGTTGTCTGAAAGATCAAAAGAGCATTCAATTAAGAAGAGTATGTCAATAAGCCAGAGCCACATGTATACTTTGCAGGTGCTATTTGGGGTAAAAACATTGCAGGCTATATGCAAGGAATTACAGTTATATATTTGTGTAGATAGAAAAGGTTTTGAACATTTTCGATTGTATACATTTTAAATCAAAAGTCTATGTGAATGTAGCCTTTGTCATTTATCTTGAATAAAAACAACACTTAAATAATTTACATATCTTACTTTAAGAATAATTATCACAAGTTTATTTTATCACATGGAAGTTGATTAAAAATGGAAATATTCTTTCATTCATGTGTTTCAGTGTGTGGTATATGTTGTATACATGTGTAGTTATATGTGTGTGAGTGTGTTATATGTTGTATACATGTGAAGTTATATGTGTGTGGGTGTGAGAAAAAAGAGGTTGTGTCTGTTATGTTGATAATGTAATTGGCCTGACTGCTTCGAAAATTCTGATTTTCTTAGCTCTGTGAACCAAATTGTGCCATAATGAAAAAGATAATTACAAAAATGCTAATAACAGCTGCAAACAATAATGTGCATATTTGTTGAAAGCAAACGCCTTGAACAATAGATATGAATAAAACATCACAAGACAGGACTGACTTGTCATGAACTTCTTACATAAACATGATACATATGACACACCATTCACTAATAGTGAAATAAGAAACCTCTCACCTGCTGTGCAGCAGCAATGGAGGCAGGGTCTGACTTGTCAATAAGCATGAATTTCTCTTTCAGTCTCGCCTCAACATCCTTCTCCATGTCACTGGAATAAAAATATATTGAAGAAAAAATATTGTTATTCATAAGTAATCATTTAGTTCCTCTCAATACCAGACACTAATTTTTATCAAAAATACATAATGTCTAGACAGCGCAAATGATTACACACAAGAATGTTTTATGTTATTGAACACTGTAAGTTTAATTTGAAAACCAATTCCAAATAAACGTTTTTTCTTCTAAGGGATAGACTGACATAGTGATCATATGTACAATAAGAAATAATGATTCAAGTGCCAAGCAGTTTTATCAACCACAATCGCCCTTCCTATCTCATTATAACTGTTGGATTTTTATTTGTTTTTATCCAACATAATACAATCTAATTCAGTGTCTTTAGTTGGGTACTAATTCATGCATATTGTATTACATATCATGACAATAACAAGATCACATATGGAATAAGATGGAATATGTTTTATCCACACTGTAGAACCCTTCCTTAAGCAGGAATTATCTTAAAAACATTAATATTAGATGTCAAAAGTGTTAAAACTCATACACATACTAAAATGCAATTCAATTAGTCACCAAACTTTGTTTTCAACTTACACATAAAGCTCTCTAAAAGACTCAAATGTTCCCATGATTTGTCGGATGTTAACAATCTGAAAATAAACATATACTTATGTAGATAATATAATATGAAATAAACAGAACAACAATAGGTGAGGACTGTGCCAATGATGAAGTGTTAAAGAGTAACTGCATTATTTAGTTTTAGTGAAGACCTCTGTTGAGGAGAGAGAATACTACAGCAAAGAAAAAAGAATAAGTTCATAATTGATTTGATTAAGTTTGAAAAAAATGCATTTTTTCCTAACAAAGACAATAATGATGGTTTCTATTACAGTTGAATCAGTATTTTTTGTTTATCCTGTAAATCTGAGGGCAAAATGCATACCTTTGCATGTGCTGTAAGCAACATCTTCACATGAAAATATGTCACTGTTTGCTTTTTTACATATAAGTGGGATTGAATCACAAACCTCTTCATCAAAAGTCAAGTCTACTATATTTTGTCATCTAAGGCAGATTTTATGGTACTATCATCATAGTCATTACTATCAGGGTAATCAAAGAAAGTAAATCTCACATCAATGTCAGTTAGGTTCCCATCAAGGTAGCGTCTGACTTGGTTGCGAATCTCATACTTCTGTTGTTCTGACAGCGGGTCATAGGGGATCATGCTGCGATTTGTCTGTGGAAAAAAATAATAATTGATCTAAAGCCAAAGTTGCTTACCTAGCTAGGGAAAAGATATAAACCTCAAAATGTCAATTCTATTAAACAGATAGCACTAAAGCACTTTATGGTTTTACAGTTGTTAATTTAAAGTAAAATAAAAAGATATCTTCAATGAAATACAATTGACACTTCATTTACTTTATCTCTCTCAAATTAATTTATTAATTATTTGTAACTGTTTTTACATAGTATTAAACAGGTCTCTGGAAGCTACTCACCAAAGTGTCATGCATTGCAAGCTCAGATTTCAGATGCAAGATTTCTCTCTGCAGCTTCTTGACCAAAAGCTAAAAAAAATCCAAAATATAAACATTTAGATTGATGGTATAGTTAAAGTCATATAAACAGCATTATTACTCCTTGCTTAATATGAGGTTGCCAATAATAGTAGGGAAGGGAATAATAGTAGGGGTGTGTGGGAGAGGTTAAAAAGAATAATAGTAGGGGAGGGAATGATAGTAGGGGGGACAGTCGGTTTCAGTTTGATTGATATGTCTCAATGGAATGTGGGGGGAATTGGTGATGGGCATAAATGTATTGATTAAAATACCAGTATCTCGTACGTAGATAAATCATAAGTTTTGAAAAATGTTATGGTGATTTTTTGTCAAAATATAAATTATACAGGTACGATTATTGAGTTTCTCATACACTTGAATAGGTGAAAATAATAATAGTAGGGGTCCAAATAAGGATCCTAGGGGGAATTTTTGGTTGAAAAATAATAATTGTAGGGGTATGATAATTGGCAACCTCATAGTATCAGATGTCTAAATGTTCTTAAATTACTACCATAACAGAATCAATGGAGACATAAATATACATTCTCAGCTTCCTGGAAATCAAACAATGTGGCCGCCCATAAGGCACACATTTCTGATCACTATTATAATGTCCTGATCATAAACAAAGAGTGTAGGAGGATAAAATTTCTAACTTAAGACATTTGGCATCAGTGGGACTCAAACTATTTACACTAATCAAATCTGCATATATTAACGAATATGCTGCAAAAAAATAGATAATATCTTTTCAAGTTACATTATATCACATTGAAAAGTTTTACAATAATAATTAAAAATCCACAATATATATCATAGGCACTCACCGCTGGATCATAGACTTCATTAACCGCTGGCTCACTTGCCACACACATCATGCGGGTAGCAAAACGCATGGTGGACACCTGGGAGATAGGAAGTGTTACAATTGAATTGTGTTCCAGCTTACTAAATAAAGTTGATACAGTAACATGGATTTTGTAGGTATTACCTGGGTGTGTTATCACACAGAAATGCTCAGCCTTATGTCAGACATTGATTTGTTTATGGATTGATTCCAGAAAGGATGATTATTCTATTTTTAACATCTTTCTACCCTAGTCTATTATTCAAGGACTATAAAGCCAACACTACTATGCTGTTATTCCAGCATGGACTCTCATCAGATCTTGAATGTTTTTCTGACCCCAATTACTCCAACCCTGACATCTTAAGATCTTTATTTTTGTTCTTCCCTGTGTTTTTTTTTACTTTTTTCTCAGAGTCCATTATATTTTGAATGTTTTCTCTGGCCCAGATTTTGCAGCCTAACCTATCTTTAGTCTCCTAATCCAATTCCACCATACGCAACTGCAAATCCAAATTCTTAAACAATAATTTCTATCAAATTCTAAATAGAGGAAAGTGACAGTTGGTGTAAGATATCATATATTATGCACAGATCCATTTTTGTCATCATTTAGACAAATTCAATTATGACAATGCAGATAAGGTAGTAGGTTTACTACAGGCAATTATTCGAAATATTCAGATAAAGCGGAACTTCAAAAACCCCAATTCAAGGACAAAACAATTGCATGTAACCAAGTTAAAATGGATGAATATCATTAATTATAACAACTGTGGGTATAATATAATGAACTGGAAAAAGTATATATTATAAAGCAAAAACTCTACAGGGGAAAAGGAAATCTTTTAAAACATTAACTGTACAACCAATAAATTCTTTATGGTACTTGACAATTACAACAATACTCACTGTTTCCTCAATCTGAGCAGTTTCCCCCCACATATTGGCAATGAGTAGAGTGTTGCAGTTTCCACCAATGGAATCTTTCAGGTAGTGGGTCAGCTTTGACTGGCGGAAAGGTACATGATCACGGTTACGAGCAGCTAATGCCACAACCACTTGCTCCAAGAACGACAGAGATTTGTTGATGTACATTGCCTCCTCCTTTGTCTTTCCTTCAGACTAGAACATAGACAGAAAACATTGTAAACTCTTATAAAACAACTAAACTTTAATTATCAAGAGAAGAGAAATAAAAGATGAAGAAAACAGAATCTGTCATCATATAAATTTAAAGTCATCTCAATAGAAAAAGTATGAGACTTTCAAAATATTGAATAAAAGAGGAAATACTGAGCATTAATAATCACTGATTATATAAACAGAGAAAAACTTTTATAATCATATTAAAGAAGAGAGTCAATTTTGACAATAAGATAAGTTAAATGAAAAACAAAAATAGAAAAGACTGAGGGAAGACTATTATGGAAGTTCAAAAAATGTCAAATAAAGATCTCCACACCATCAAATAATATACTATTATTACTGGTACCTTTTTAAAGCAAATGCCAGCCTAAGTAAGAGCCTGTTTCATTCTAATTCTGTCCCAAATGTGTCTTTTTGGTTGTCAGTTGTAATTTTGTATGATTCATTCTTACATCCATCCAACCAATGCAAATATTGAGTTGTTTTATAGGAATTATGGCAATTCTGCAGTAGAGGGATGTTTGGGATTCATGATTTCCAGGTAGAAAATTGTTTTTTCATGCCCAAAGACCTACATGCTTTCCACTTGTTAGTTTGTTTGCTCTCAGCTCAAATGAAGCCAACTTTATTTAGTTAACTGATTTTGCAATAGCAAAATGCTTTACACACTAACTTTTGCTGTTTTTTTAACACATTTTTGCTTCTTTTTGCAAAAAACGCTGGCTGCTATCTTACTTTATATGGTATCTTTATTTAAAAATGGTCAGGTGACAGTAACATTAAGGGGAATTTCCTGCCCTCTTAGGGAAGGGAGGATGAGAGAACCCTTATATTTTCCGTTGAATCTCTTAGTCTTCATTTTCTCTTTAAAAAACCTCTCCCTTTTGCCTTTTAAGAAATGTCCCAGCTGCTTTGCAACCACTTATAGCATCAAAATATTAAGAATACATCACCTAATGCCAGGAAGTTTTAAAGGATTATGGTATTTCTAAATTAAAAAAAACTCTTACAGGCTGGATTAAAAATGATTGTTTCAATAAAGAAAAAAAGTTGCTGGGAAAAGGAAAATGTGAAATTAATGAAAAACATAAGCAGAAAGTAAAAAGAAGTTATACCTTTGTTTTGCTCAGTCTTTCTGAGCCAGCAAGATCCACAAAATTCAGCTTTGATACAGTGTACTTGGCATTGGACTGGGTTCTTGAACGTGACTAGATAATAAAAAGAATGACAATGATATCTGTTATAGAATCATGATCTATAATCATGTTCCCAATCCTATTATATCATGTAAATAAAGAGTTGCTATACAAAATGCGCATTTTTCTCAGATGAATGTTAACACTCATATTTTAGCATCTATAGGCCCTGAATCACTAGCTACAATACATAAGCACACAGTACAATTCATCTAAGAAGAACTATATTTAAATGTTACTATTAAGAAAAAATTGACAAAAGGATTACTTATAGGGTTGTTGCCCCTGAAAAGTTAACACAATACATCTATAGAAATATATAATATAATATCAAAGTCCATAAGTGCTCATTTAAAGTTGACAAACAAGAATAGCTGCCTTCTTTTGGCATATAAGTACACTCTCATATTTTATAGCAGGATGATATATATTAAGTTGCAATTTGAATAAAATGTCTATTGAAGATGAATATATTTCCATTTTGGCTTTAAAAAGGTGATATAAAGTGTCCTTCAGTGCTTGTATTTCAAAAGATCTTGAAATGTTGTCAGAATTTTGATTAACAAATCATATCATGAATTTTTGCTTACATTAAGGAAGATTCCAGTCACTCAAATAATAAAAACAGCATAATAAATTATAATATATGTTCAGACTTTTCCTTATTACAACATATAAATGAACTAATTTTCACCATATGGAAATGCAGAAACAAGTGTACAGCAGGTATCAAACAAAGATTGTTTCACAATACTATTTATACAAAGTAGTTAATGTGAGTAAAATGTTCAACAAAGACATAATTTAACACAAGTGTTGAGGTATCTTCATGCTGGCTTTCTCTATATGACACAATAGAACATACAATGTGCACATTGTCAACCACTTACCACCTTGTCGTTTGACGGAAGTTTTGGAACAATAAATCACAATTAATTAATAGAGCTTCGTACAGGACAGTGTGGATGTCTTTGCATTAGTACATATGTCGAGTAATATAAGAGGAAACAAGTCAAACTTTACAAGGAATTAAGATGATGTCATTTATTAGTTTAACACTTTTCATCATGATTGATAGAACCAAGCTACCATGTGCTGCTAAAACACCTTCTTGACTACTTAATTACACAGATTCAGTTTTATTAGGAAACAAAAATTCAAAATCAAATACAGACATGTAGCATAGAACAAAGAAACATAATTTGGCTTCAGAAGCCAACATACTTTTTTTTTACAGCTTATATCATATGTTATACATGTATATTACATAAAAAGAATTGTCATTAGTTTTCTTGTGTGCTCAAAAACTTTGAAATTACCCTTCAGTGACTTGAAATTTGTTTTTTACTATTATTATAGATCAAAATTGACCAGAATTGACTCATTTTTTCATAAACACAATACTATGTATATTATTTGGAATGTCATTAAGAACTAAACATTTAAGAAAAAACTGTTTTTTGTTTAAAAAAAAATACCGGATGGTCTTTCAGTGGCCACATAACTAAGAGAATGATACACTAAATATGTGCCAACATCCTTCTTTATATCCCTCATATGTTATACTATCAGATAGTATGGTTGAAACACTCATCTGCCAGTCGATGGTCTTATAGTCAAGAAACTAGTAACACTTTAATTCAAGTTTCCCAAGACAAAATCTGAGCAATTGAATTTATTTCCCTACAGTGTCATTCTTTAACCAAGTTATCATTACAGGAGACTATCATTATTAGATGACTGTATTTGCTACCATTGCATAAAGTTTACATGAATACATTTTGAGAACCTTGTTTATGTTATGCTATCCAAGCAAGCCGGTTTAGCCTGCGTTGCTCAGGAATACACCCTATCAGACCAAATTGTGCCCTAAAGTTTTCAGTTTATAAGACACTCTTAGATTTCCTTTTATTTGAGTATAGATGAGACAACAGAGTTGGTCACATTTTCAACAACAAATTAATGCTGGTACTACACTTGATTGTTATGTCACATTGCGTTCCTGCAAACTAAATTACAGATTTATTTTTCAATGTTAATTAAGGTCTTTGATGCGAAAAAGAAGTGCATATTCTTCTGAAGAAAAGTCACAAAACTAAAGTACAATATATTGCGGATGTAAGTCCCAAAAGTTACATCATATTGAAGTATCTGAGAATGTGTTACAGACAATAAAGTAAGTACAGTAAAATACAACTAAAAATTGAAACCGATAAATATGTGTTTATAATTGAGTTAAACTCACCTCAAGGTATACAGTAAAGATACAATGTGATCGTGAGGATTGCTTGTTCAATTGGTGAGCTGCGATAGAGCGGTTGGTCTCTCCCTGTTACAGAGAAAAACAATTCAGTTACATTTGATAAACCTGACTACTCGTCATAATGAGTAATGTGTCAAAAAACATCATGAGTATACGTGTAGTCAACTGAATAAAGCATTAACTCTTCTCTTATTTTTTTTCTTGTATCAGGGAATTGATAAACAGTCCTGTTTTATGTAATTTTGCTTGTAATTCTTTCAACTTTTGTGCTCCATTGCTATTTAATTTATTTAAAAACAACACCTCAGATATATTGCTGGGCAATAAAATGGAGCGTCAAAGATTAGAAGCTTTATGGAAGCTGTATGGAAAAGGGAATACTTACATTGTATGTTGTAACACTCATTTTTTATGTCCTCTATTTCTTTGAGAGGTGGACTACAACTCAAATATTTATAATAAAAAACGATTTTGTGGGGGTACATCCGAACAAAACTAATTCAAAGAATTATCAAAACATAAACTTATCTGTGAATATAATCTGATCAAGTGCATGTGACGTTACCTCAAAAAGAAGATTCAATGCTTCTTCCTCATTCTGTGCCAGGTGACATGTTAAGTTTTTGACAAAGACTCCATCCTGGTTTTCAGTTACCACCATGGGGTCTGGTGTAGTAAAGGGATCCTTGCCATTGTTATCATAGGCTGATTCATTCAGTGAGCCAAGCAGGTCAAACATACCTTCGTTATAGATCTCCAGGTATGAAATTCTGGAAATCATTTTTTATAAAATCAGTGAAACAAAAGAAAGTAAAACAGAATAAGAAAACCTATGTCAAAAGTGTATCTTGTACATACATCAGTAATCTACTTGGGTTTGCTTGCACCTACAATGCATCAAACAGTAGTCCAGATAAGAAATTCAAGATCACACTCTAACATTTTCAGATGTGTACATTTTACACCATACAGAATGAGTGAATGTAAAAACCTTAAATAAAACCTTAGCTGCTGTTGGTATATATTGCTTGAGCATGAGAATGTATATTTTTGAGACATACAAAAAACATTTTGATATTAAAAGAAAGACTTCTTCTCAAAGAATATTGTTTTCAAAAGAACTGTTTAAAGCATACATAGTAATGCCTCTTGATTTCACACAAAATGCATTTTGCAATGAAGTTATTCGTTACCTTCTGCAATTCTTACTTGTCATCTTTTATCTGAACATATAATTTGGCATGAATGAGATGTCGGTGATTTGTTGGATTTGTGGCCCCTCCTCAAAGAGCAGTCCAGTAAGGAATTAAGATCCAAGATTAATATAACCCAAATCACTGCCCTCATGCGATGTGGCAGGCTGCAATGGTTTGGGCCCATAAAGAGAAGGCCAACAGACAGCTGGCTCAGGAGAATCCAAGTCCAAATGGTCCCTGGGAACCCGGGAAAAGACTGACCCCCAAAATTGTGGTGCAAAGTCATAGGAGAGGTCTTGAAAACAAAGAGGCTAAAACCAAGACAAGCCCAGGACCGAGACACCTGGAGAACCCTCATTCCATTGTGAAGTCTAACCAATGCAACATGGAAAAGGACATAAATGCAGATGATGATGATAATGATAATGAAGTTTAAAAACATCCAAGGCTTTTATATTTAAAAAATAATACTATAATTTTACTCATGTCTATAGGCTGTTTTAAGACTCTATTTATCAGTAATTAGAGTATATAAAAACTAAACAGATGGTACAAAATACCTGACAGTAATGCTGTATTCTAGTCTTTCTTCAATCGCTTTGAACAGCTGAGAGATAGCACGAGGAATGAGACCTCTGTGGCGATAACTTTCCGTTGCTCCTGTCATAGTAAAAGTTTTACCAGCTCCGGTCTGTCCATAGCACATCAGGGTACCTGGAATTATACCATTTTTAGTTATGAAAGATTTAAATATACATAGTAAAAATATCAAGAAAAGTTATTTAAAAAATGAAGATTTGAGTTTGACTAAAAGGTAAACCTCAGGATCCTATCTTTTCATCTGATGCTGTAAAGTTTAAAGCTGAAGATAGATTTGAATAATTGAAATGTTTTAAGATGGATTTGAAAATGCTGATTATGGCTATCACTTTATTTGTTATGTAATGATAAAGATACAATAATCTTCCAATCAGATGACCTCAAAATGTTAAAAATGTCAAAATTATTTTAAAAATATGACATATTATTATAAGTATCTTTTTCACAAATAAGTCTGATTTTAAAAAAAAGAGTCCTGCATAACTTTCCAAAAGTATGCAATGATTTTATTCAATAAACTTACCATTGTAACCATCCAGAGTACCACATACAATATCAGAGGCCACTGTATTGTAAACAGCGTCTTGGTCAGCATTACTAAAGATTCCATCTAGTTTGAATGACCAATCCAAGATCTGATTGTTGACAACACCTTTTCTAGGGTCTCTTTTCATGTGCACATTGACACCCTGAGAACAATATAAAGATCAACCTTAACATTCTATCAAAGAAACTGACAGATGGGGCAGATAATCTTATAACTAGCTTTATCAGATCAAATCATAGATATAAATCACCCAGTAGAGATAGACTTAGTACACAAGCCAAGTATGAAGAAAAAACATTATAAAAAAGTCCAACACTTCTACACCTTTCAGGTCTTTAGCTTGGCCTTAAAACTTTCAACAGAACATGCATGGGTTATATTCCTTCTAATTTATTCAAGTAAGTAACTGCCCAAACGCCAAACGACTATATGTAAATCTCTGTGCTACTTCAGATATTTTACAAGATCTTGAATTGTTGGTACTAAGTTGCTAATAACAAAGTAACTAAATAATTTGGTTTGATTTTCCTCTTATTTTTAATAGAGACCAGTCGGATTCAGTGCAGGAAGAAATCCTTAAACTATTTTAAATCAATTTGACTTTTCACCGATAGCCAGTGGTATCCAACACTGAGGTACTTTGGGCCCATGTCTTTTTATAATATACACTAGAGGTTTACCCGGCGTTGCCCAGGTTTACACAATCTCAAATCAATTTTTGCCCTTGCTTTTTGGCTTAGTACTCGGTCTTGCCCGGGAAGGATACAAAAAGACAGAAACACGAATTTGGCTGACTTTTTAACCGTCCTGTAGACCTCGATCTCTCACTCTTCACTATGCGAAAATATGCCACGACCTGCTTTTTAAATCATATTTTTAAACACCCGTGTTAGAATTAACTTTTGGTTTAAGTTTTTGTTTTCATTTCTCTTAATACGGAAATAGATATTTGTATTCATTCCCAGTAAACATTTCATTTGGGACCAGATGGTAACCAGTTTGAAATCGATTGGTTTGCACCAGATGACTGAATG
>JAUUEB010177657.1:0-14086 GCA_032362205.1 Clione limacina
TGTGTGTGTGTGCGTGTGCGTGTGCTTGCGCTTGTGCGTGCGCGCGCGTGTGTGTGTGTGAGTGTGTGTGTGTGTGTGTGTGTATGTGTGTGTGTACCAATATCCTTGATTGAACGTTTTTCAATTTTGATTACTTTCTATACAACATACCATGTTTTTCGTGATTTATCCTTTTTGAAGGAGGGTGCAATATTTATTTAAATACCAACAATGCACAAGGTATAAATTATTCTAATTAAGAGTTGGTTTAATATAGCTCAATATAGAACAGTCGTTGCCAGTGAGCCTACAAAGGGAGTTCAAATAACTTCACTATATTTATAATTTGTATATAATTGTACCTTAAATCGGCTAAAACCATCCACAAATATATTCAATTTGGGACTCAAAATGGTTGTCTCATTGCAAGTAAACGATGTATGCGGTATTCAAATAAAAAACAAAACTTGTTAAACGATAACGAGACGCGTCACAAGATGTATTCATTATGTTTTAAAGGTGATTGTTTTGACTATTCTAAACCCCTTAATGTTAATATATGTTTCATACATTGCGTTTTTCATGTCAATTTATTTGACATCCAACAACCCTATGTTTCTATGGACAATATCGATACAGCGGCTAATTGTTTGCATTTTTCAGTGGAAACTCGTCCCCGTTTTGAGTTTTGATGCTATTTTTATACCGCTCAATGTTCTAAGGTACTTCGTCTCCTCATTATCGTCAATTTGAATACTAACAACTATGTGTTTTTTCATTGAGTTTTAAAAAATAAAATATATCAATTGTTTGTGAGTTTATCCCCTTTAATGTACATACATCTTTTTGTAAAGTGTATCTTCTCATCAAGACCTAAAAAATGAGCCACCACTCGACCCTCTCAGATAAAGTTGAACATACTATATAGTGGGGGAGAGACCCATTTTTCAGAGGGTCAGAAAACGGCCATAATGACCCCGCAAAAATTCAAGACCTATTTTTTTGAATTTTAGCATCCTTAACAATAAAATCAATTTCGACAGGCAAATCGAGCCAAATTACATAAAGACATGCACTACATCCCTTGATAAGCAATTGTTCATCAATCTTATAATTATTATTTTTATCACTGTTTTCCTTGTTAATTATCATTAAGTATCGTAAGATAACTATTATTTCATCGGAGTTCAGGCTATAATTGTTTTATGATTATGTAAACAACCAAATGTTTCATTTGTCAGCTATGATCAAGCGTTTTTGGTCCTCAATGTTTATGCCATTTATTTTATGATATTGCGAATAACCCGCTGTTTCCTTAGTTATTTTTTATCAAGCATTTTAGATAATTTCACTGTTATCAATGTTTAAGTCATAATTATTACTGTGTAACCCGCTGACCCCTTGTCAAATATCATTATGCATTTGATTTGATTATCTTCTTATACATACATTTTTTATTACCCTGGTTACCCTTGTTATTATGAGCATAGGAGCATTCTCTTATCATTGATTGAAAATATCCATAATATTATCCAGCTATTCCCCTGAATGCTTATTTTGAAATTTTCTTCATTGATTTTCTTTTTTTGTCAATTGCTTATTGTTTTTTTCTTTTTGCTCTATGGGTAACAATGTACAGTGATTATTTTGATATACTTGTTTTTGCCTGCTTCTATGTAACAATTTAATTGAGCTGATAAACGTCACTGACACGTTTAAAGCAATCAGAAAATATCCCAAAATATTGTTAATAATTTACTATATGACACTAACTGACGCTGGTATTTTGATTCAAGCTTAAAGTTATCAAAACAAAAATAGAAATAACTTGCGAGTGTCACATATCCTTTGAATTGAAACAATTTATTAAAATCAATGTATCACTTAGATCAACGCAGCTTGTGATTGGTCGCCGTCTCAGCCGATATCTGCCAATCACTAGCGGTCAGCGGGTGGTCAAAGCCACTGATGTGTGAAGAAAAGACAGAGACTACAGTGATTATCAAAACTCAAGCGTGTCAAATCGCTGTCACTTAGACTAGTTATACAAATCAAGGCGTGTCATACAAGTCAATAATTTTGATTTTCTACACTAGGACAATGTTATAGCAATAACAAAATCATTAAATATTATTCATTTAATTGTGATAAAGTTTGTTTTCTAACTTGTATAGTTTACATTATGATTTTCTAAAACTTGTCTTGGTGACACGTGCTGTGTTGTACCTGTCTAAGATATGACATCTCAATATTTTATTAAGGTGAATTATGTTAAACATAACAGACATTGTTATATGTGACGTCATTGGCTGGGGGAGGCGAAGACCATCACTATAAAATGAACTTTCTCAAAATTCAAAACACTTTACAATATTCGTCTGTGGTAGTAGCTGCTGAGATATTGTGTTAGTTCCCTCTGCATGGGATACATTCTTCACAGAAGTGAACGTATGATAGAGAATTTCGAGGATAATATTCTCGACAGATTTTTATCAGCGCTGTAACTTTCATCATGGTAAGTGTTTAAATCTTCAATATTTTCTAATTGACTTTTAAGACTTTGATAGACCTAACATTGTCTAACGCGTACTTTTCAAGGGTTTATTTTGTTTCAATTTATATATATTTGTTATCAATGTATTTGTTATAAACCCTCATGGGTGTAAAGATTAAGTTAATTAATATGATGGCTTTGATTGTGTTGTTATGGTATGGTATGGTATTATGATTGCTATTGCTATGGTCATTTATTGCCGTCGTCGGATTATCGTCAGTAAATAACTTTTTTCAAAACAATAATATCCTCTTCTGCTGTACGGAGTCGGAATTACCATGGGCGTAGGGAGATGGCAAGGGGGGGCACTGTTGATTTTCCTCCAGAATCCTTTAAAATGCACCTTTTAGCAACATATTTTTCAAATTTATCGTGGCCAAGCCCCGATTTTACCATTTTTATACTTTATTACCATTAGAAATATAATCTTTAAGCCATCAGCCATTCTAAAAATGCACCTTTTCTTTTGAATTATTTCAAAATTACCCATAACCTATATTATAGATAAACCCTACCAAAAATGATTTCGTACGATCACTTTTTTACTCTATAATCCCCCACCGGATTACAAAATGGCTTTAAAATTAGCATATTATCTTCCGTATTTCAAAATTTTGCTCACTTCGCTCGGCTCCTACCATCAAACCTCGAATAAATAATGTCTGGCTCCAATTCTGCAACATACCTCTTTGCTCGTAATTTCCATATTAGTAGAGGTTCTTAACTTTGTTTTCAAATATTTTACAAATATCTCCAGTATGTTTTTTTTAATCATTGATGAGTAAATGAACGATTTTTGTTGGATATTTTAATATTATTGTGGCTTATTCCTTACATATTTGTTCCAAGGAATTGTATCAGAATGTATGGTAGAGGTAGTTGATCCTTAAACCTAAAAACAAGATATTTTCAACAATAAATGTATACAGTTGAGTCTACCACATGGCTCTTAATGCACTGATTTGATTGAATTTTGTTTCACCCCCCAGGCACGTAGCCATGGGGGAAAGCCCCCTCCCCAATTTAAGATCCAAAATGCCCTAAATTTGCACCATTTTTAACGAATCTTCAAAATTTCGGCCGCCTTGCGGCCATTGCTTTTATAATATGCTCTTGAATGCTGTAAACTTGCTTCATTTTAAACCAATTTTACAATTGCTTTGATAATATCCAAAGTTGTCCCCGATTTCAAAATCCTGGCTACGCGTCTGCCCTCCCCTTCATGGTTTGGGCGCTCGGATTGGAGCTCAAAATTTGGCACCCCCCTGGAAAAAATCCTGCCTACGCCCATGATCTAACTGACAAAACACTCTTTTCCACCCTTGTAATAATTTAAAAAAAAGCAAAATCAATCATTTTTTATTATGGATGTATATGTTCGTAGTTGGCTGACAGGCTTCCTTACTTACAATTTTTGGGCAAATATTTACACCGTTTTATGAATACTGCCGGTAAGATAAACTAGTGTGAATAAAATACTGAAAACATCTAGATGCCAGACTAATTGGCTTATTGACTTGACAAGAATCTGTCGCGTGTATAAAGATTGAATTACGTACTTTCTAGTTTTAAAGTCAGTTCCCCGTTATTAGATTTTCACCAGGAATTGGATAGCAATGTTTGCAAGGACCCAATCGCATATCCTCCTATCATGTTCAGTTCAAGTGACTTCGTGCCATATCAAGTTTCCGAAATGCCTTCGTTCATTTGTTTATTTCGTTAGCCCGCTTTCATCTCGTAAGAAGTCAACTTGGTTATAACTTTTTTTGTAAAAGGCCACTGTCTAATCCGAAAAGGTGTAATTTACACTGTTAGTTTGACATTTAAAATGGAAACATACGGCTTATATTTGGCGGACACCAGTACAAGTTAAAAGTAGCCATATTGATCAGTTTTCATGTTGACCTTTTAGTAAGACTTAACTCCGCTTAACGGAATCCATACTTACAGAGTAAAAGTCTGATAATAATATTGTCTAAATATTGCGGATTAGTTTTTAAAGTTTACAGAATACCTAATGTTTAAATCATAAACTTCTTTTGTTATCTTCCAGGCTAGAGTGAGTGATACTGATTTTGCATTTCACTTATACTAATAATGTTTAATTATAATCATTTTGCATTTATAGCGTACTTGCCCCAGCGGGGCCAAGTTCAAAGCGCGAAAGAGTGAGATCAATCACACATCAGATATTCATATTTAGCAAAATAGTTAAAGCAAACTTTCACGGATCTTTTCAAAAGAACATTATAGCACACAATCAATGAATAATGATGAAATATCATTCAGATTGGCGCGAACTTGAAAGACATGGCGGCTTAAGTACTTATAATATCATTAACTTCATAGCTATATCATAACAAATAGACGGACGACAGAAACAGCTGACAGAGATATGTAGGGAACTATATCATAGGAGCCTGGGCAATGCCATTTATTCTTATTAGTGGTTATGTAATCAGATTACCATCATACGGTGAAACAACAATAATTCCTTTGGCACCGCACGCGACAGAACATAATGGATGACTATCATCATCGATGTATATGTCCAGGGATAAACAACGATAGGAAATATTAGATAAAGTGTTACGAAAGTAGAGTATATAAAAAAGTTGTATATAGTACTATTGAAAGCAAAAGGTTCTAGACATTAGGCACGCATTTTTTTTAATTATTGTGATTTTGTTCAATGTTCTGGTTATCTTTTGTAGATTTGGTTACTTTTGTCAAATAAAATTAATATAAATGACTAAAAACATTATACAATCGGCGCTACACCAAATGTAATGTATAAAGATGGTCTTTTTGGCGCTTATACGAGTAGGCGAGTAGCTCAAATACGGGCGTAGGTGCAGCGCATTATTGCCCGAATTGTTGCACTTGATGACATTTTTGACATTGATTTATTCTAGCATGTTAGGGTTATGCTCAAATTACAATAACTAAACATGCGAGCTTTATAAAGCATTTTTTTTTCAATTTGAGCATTATTTGAGTCAAAATTATGGCAGGCAGCCTTATAAATTACAGTTCGAGCTCAGCCTGCTAACAATTAACTAAAAATACGATAAGCTCTTTATGGGTTAACATTGACATGAAAGAAAACAAGAATATATGAACCCCGGATCATACAAAGACAAGGCTTAATAGGTGCACAAGAACAAAAACGATTATTGATATTGTGAGTAACTTTATCTTAGATACGAGATTTTTGTTTCGCATGTCCACCTTTTAACAACGATATATTGTGCCATACGGGTAATGTTCAAATTGAAACAAAAATGCGAGGTTTACCGGGTCCAAATTGGTTGAAGCATTATAAATTACATTTCTCATGACAAAACAGAACACCATAGATAATTTGTGTACATTCGCGACTGTCTGAAATTCCAGGTTGATGGGAGATAACTTTCAGAAAAGTATTATGATATTTTCACAATGGCACAACATGTCTTAAATACGAAGGTGATATCTTTGATGAATGTATTGATTCATTGAGATTCGTTTGTTCAACGTTAATTATACATTGTTCTTTAGAAGAAGAATTTAAGTTTATTTTTCGTTCACTGCGAGTGTTATGTAAATTCAGTCGATAATATAATAAGAGTTTAATGTTTATATTCAGAATGTTGTGATCAAGCTGAAGGTAAACTGTATTTATTGTCATTTTTGTTCTTATTATTTTTCAATAATAGGAACGTTTTGTGTGTGTTTTTTATTTCAAGTTAGCGATGGTTGTGGGTAAAGAAGACACTTCCTAGTTTAAATATCACCCCCCCCCCCCCACATAAACCAGACAGATCAGCTCTCTGACTACAGAAAATACTCTGTTGTTCAGACTGTAGAATATAGTAATATGAACAACGTGTCACACTGTTTGAACTTCCTTACTCATTATAGAGACACTCATCGTTCTGTCAATTTCACGCCCTTCCTTCAATTTTTACATACAAGTGCACCCAACATCTTTCATTTGAAAATGGGTTCGAAACAAATGATGTGAAAGACATACGAGAACATAAGATTTATTAAATCTAAAACAACCTTTTATAATACCGATTATTGTTTCATCTCAATAAAACGCGACTGAAAATAGTTAATGTCAAACAATTATGCGTGTATAGTAAATAAATTTGATTATGTTTTGCACGTTTATTATTCTATTATTTTCCTGAAAATGTATTTTTTATCAGCGCATACAACATGTACATAGTCGGTATGATCTTTCCCTTTATTAAGTGACATTGAAATTTTGACTTAAACAATAAATGAATTGCTTACACATCTTAGTATGTGCGTTTGGTACAATTGTACAAAGCTTCTAAAGTGTCATTAGAGTGTATGCGTTATAGCCAAGTGGAAATGTTTCTACATCGTATGTGAGGTATGTCAATCGTATGTCAAGGGTTTAAATTCGACAAGTGTTGCATTTTTCTGTCAGCTTCCTCCAGCTACATCCTTTGGAAAATAGCGTTTATGTAAGACCCGCCTTTTAAATAACCTTCTTGTGTTGTAATAATTGTGTAATAATTAATTACGACCAATTAGCTATTCTTCTAATGTAAAAGGTCATCACCATTCTGTGATTGGTCTATTACTATCAGTAGTATTATTACTTAAGAATTACGCGGTTAATCTTACAAAGGTGGAAAGTCCACGACTAGACTTTAATTCGTGATAGATCATAGCAATTTGATCATGAGGGAAAATACGAGGGAATTAACTTCTTCACCTTCTTATCTGAGCACAAAAAGATAAAAGAGAAATGCGGTGACCGCACCCTGTTTTTAATCTTTAGATAAAAGCAACAGCAATAACTTGACATTATTTCTCTTAGAGCCGACAGTGACAAGTATTGCGGGGAGGTGAGTGAGTACTTAGAATGTTAATATTTAACAATTCATAAGCTTTTAATTTTACATTTTTGCTTCCATTTTGAATGCAGACTCAATATATGGCAGGAGGATTTTCGGCTTTTTTGCAGGAAATTTGGAAAGATTGTTTATAATTTGATTTTTGATTTATATGCCTTCATATACAATCTGATATGTGATTTTCAGGAGGGATTGCAAAAATAGTTGCGGTGGATTCATCTAGCGATGTCCCTGAAATAGTGATTTTTTCACCCTCTTTTCTTTGTATAAAACATGATAAATTATATATAAATGTTTTAACCTAATATGGCAATAAAGTTTACCTAGGATATTTTACATTGTTCATAGAAATACAGATTTTGAAGACAACAAAATTTATTACCAAGCACCTTGCGATTAAAGAGAATGGCTTAAAGCTTAGAGCTCTTGTTGCGTCTGTTATTTGCGTACAAGGTTAATGTTTTATTTCAGTACCGAAAAATATTTGTTTTGTGAAAACGAATTGACATTTATTTGTACACAATTTAATTTATTTCAATGACACGGACATTTTGAGTAACAATTTGTATATGTTTGTATCTAGATTAGCTTGTAAAAGGCATCATTTATTTATTTTTGATAATTCAAAATCATCTTTTAAACAACATTTTGATGACAGAGATATCGCATTATTTGCCCCCACACTGAAATGAAAGTCACCTTCTGTATACACGCTTGTGTGGAATTAATGTTTCGGGAGACGCTTACCATCTCTTTTTACCAATCAGTTAAAGGCGACATTCCTCTTTCTCAGGGCCGCCGAGTCCTGCTCTTTCCGGCTTGTCCCTCTGCCACATATTCTTCGAATATATTCGTAATACTCACGCCTATCATTCCTAAACGGTTAAAATAACATTTTGTTCGTCTATTTTTTGGGTGGGGAACCCGTGAAAAAAGCTTTTTCTTAATGAAAAACGGGGTAATTTGTATGTAGGTTGAGGTAGAGTAAGAAAAGGGCGCAAAACGGGAAGGGCCTCCAGAAGTCAAGTTTGTACCGGAGCCCACGAGAAACCCCTCGGCGGCCATGCAGAGACACAAAACACAAACACACCCACACTCATCTAATTATTAACAAATTCATGAATTAGAAATAAATGCATCTTTATCGATGTGAAAATAAGTGTATCTTTTATTGGGGTTGTTTCAGCTAAAAAGTCTACAAATACATGGAAGAACTCAAAACCTTTTTTTTCACAGTTAAGTTGTAAGGAATCAATTTATGTACGTACTAATGTTAATTTGTATTAAAAAGATACCGTGTACAAAGATAACTAGACAAGCAGTTAACATTCTGCGCAGTAGACCTAGTACACACCCACTCCTGCCTTAAGTGAAACAGTTCTATTTGATCTTTAATTTCAGGCAAACTTTGGGAAAAACCATATAAACAATTCCAAACTACTCTATTCAGATAGAGCCTTTATGATATGTTCGATTTATGATAATAGTTTCATTTCCGGGTGACGACATATGAAAGGAACGTTAAGGAAAGTAAACGGTAAAATAATGTAAAATTCTTAATATTTCAGTTATACAAGGAGTGGTAGGAAATAATGCGCTATTTAATGCACTTATTTTCACTACACTTGTGTGTATTATATCAGTAATAGAGATTTTCAAAAGAATAATTCAAAATCCAGATTCGATTGATTATAATTTTTCTCATTACATCGACAATTACCTCTTTTTTACCAAAACTTGGATATCAACCTCTCCTGGTATACGATCGCATATCCTATCATAGCCACCAAAGTGTCTTTACTGAAACATCAAGTTTTCAGACTTCATGTTTTTGTTCATTTCTTTGTTTTGTAAGTCCACTGACTACTCGAACGAAGTCTCCTTGGTCAATAAGATTTGCAAAAGGCCACTGTCCAACCCGAAAAGTGTTATCTACACTGCTCGATTGACATTTGAAGATGGAAATAAACGGCTCTGATCGGGCACTGATAAACTATAAAACAAGTACAAAGTGGAAATGTTGAACAGTTTTATTATGTCTTTAGAAGGATTTTTGTTTTAAACCGCTTGAGAGAATCAATACTCTCAGACTTAAAGTCTAAGTAGAACATTTCTAAAAACAACAGATTAGTTGAATTTTGCGTCCATCATTAATTTAAATGCGACAGCCTTTTGAAATATGTGGCTAAAAACTAATGTGTGTGTATCCCACAAAATACAATGTTTAATTCAAAATAAAAAATCGCAAATATGTATTTAGTAAACAAATCAATTTCTAAAAAATAATACAGTTTTTGTCTTCGATTTTCAATTTATAAGAAATATTAATAAGTATCTGCTTGACATGAAAAAGTCCTTTTTCTGTGGCACGAAAAAGCAAAACTTTAGTCGAATTCGTATGCTAACAATAATCCTCATCTCATTCTTAATTAACTTTTTCTTTTCTTTGAGGGGTTAGACAGTTCTTGATTATCACAGTGACTTACATTTAACTTAAGTTAACAGATTCTTCAAGATTTTTATCATAAAATTATCTTTTATTAACTTCATTGTAACTTGTTTAAACTGAATATAAAGATAAAGTGTGTTAAATGCTATATATAATAATAATTTATATTTCCATTATGATAACTATCATCTATATTAGAACCAACTGTGACGACTGAAGTTTTTTTTAATTTACGAAATTTTGAATTAGTGTTATATGCAAGGAGCGTATCTTAAAAAGATCAAGTGTTGTTTCGGGTAAATTGGCGTCTCCATTTTGTATAGTAAACAGATTTATAATGATTTTGGTATCCGAATTAATTTGTGCATTGATATGAAGGCTTGCATTTTCTGTAAGATGCTTAAGGATGTTGTTAAGGGTTTTTAAACAAGGTTACCTTTTAGATATACTATTCGGAAAAGACAGCAATCAAAATAAAACGTTATGCACATATTTTTTGATCCATATTGAAATATAAATAAGTCAAGATTTATTCATTCTTTCAATTTATAATTCAATTTTCTGTGTTGGCATGCATTTTTCTGGGTTGAAAAGTTGTAGCATACGTCCAAAGGAGTTAAGTGCATGCTAAAAAGAAGAGAATGATATACTTTTTTTTATAATATTCACCAAGACCAACCCTTTCTTTGATTCGATTTAGATTTGACTTTTCCGACAATATCATTGATTTCGACTCAACGGGTTTTAAGATGGATGTGATAAAAGTCTGGGTTGGAAAATGGAGTTGAATTGGACTTAACCTTTAAGACACAGGCCATCTTTATACATTTATTTTCATTATTCATGGTTTCTTTGTTAATTTTACATTGCTTGTTGTACTTCTTATGCTATCGAATGGTATAGAAGAAACTCATTTTTGTTTTGAAATTAATTCAAATTTTAGTAATTCAAGAAGAAATAAAGATAATTATCAGAAAACAAAGGCCGGAGTGATCGAAGTATGAAAAATGAAAACGGTGAGATATTCGATAAAATATTGGACGTATAGCATTACAGGGGTATGAAGTTATTCATTTTTGTTTCTTTGACATATTATTATTTAACTAAAAAGATTATACGAACGGAAATGCAATTATCGTACATATTGAAAACGGATATAGTATCATTTAGGACGGCACGTGTAATAAACGTATTAAACCCTAGTAGCTGTTTTAGTTCTAATTATTTATGCATATGTATCATTGAAATCGAAATATTACTAAATATGTGGTTAAGCTTTTGGTTAAAATCATGAAAAAACATGAACCATCTTCCGGAAATGTTTAATTTGCACGTTCTGTGAATGCACAGGTCTGTAAACCAATATGATATCCGATATATAGGTTGTTCAAAAACTGTGATTGATTTCTAAAGCGGGTTGGGGGCATATTTGCGCATAGTGGGGGGGGGAGAGGTCTACATGGTGGTAAAAAGTCAGCGTGTTATTCTTTTCTTTCTTTTTGTATCCTTTCCGGGTAAAACCGGGTACTAAGCCACTATTTGTATATAATATCATTTCAATCAGTGTTAATAGTTGAGTATTTTTATATCATAGTAAACTCAGGCGATCAAAATAAATAATACGATACTTTTACAACTCTTGGTACGCATAATATGAGCTAATTTAAAACAGCAAGGAAAAACTGCAAACAAAATCCAAATTCGTTTAAAAATGTAATCTTGAGGAAAGTTATACAAACAGACAACTGCACAATCAATCAACTCAAATCAAGCCTGTCACTAATATCCGTTCATTAAATTTCTTGTCATGTGTTAGGAGTACTTTTAATAAACACAGAATCATTATGAACACTCTACTTTTAAACATTTTTACTGAACCTTGATTATTGAGTCCTTAAAATAGAAAGAAAGAAGACAAAATGTAAGCAGATGTCAACCTGTTTGCATTATTATTAAGGTTATATCAAACATACCCACCCACCCCTTTCTGTCGAGCCATTTCTCACTTCCCTGTCACTTTTTATGTAAACGAGCTGAGGATTCGTATTATAAACGAGTTTTAAAGAGATCTTATAATTTAAGTTCAGACAACCACTTCAGTTGTCTAGTTTAAACTAATTTTCAAGCCGGTTAGTTTAAAGTTAATGATTATGCCATGTTTTCAGAAACGTAGGAGTTTTTGCCGATTCCTGTACAGGTATTGGCGTATTAAGACGGAACGCCTGTTAATTTGTGATCATTTGTGCTTATTTGTTTTTATTTGTGTTTTTTGGTGGGGTTTTTTCTGTGTGAATATATTTGTGCTTATGCACCGGGTTAACGGCCACATTTTGGCTATATCTATACACAACTGGCATTTTGTTTGTTACTTTTAAATAGTTGCTTACACAACATGATTTTTTTTATTTATCGGTTCTAATTTCTTTTGTTATTATGACTTATTACATGTAGCCAATGTATGATAACATGATATGGACAAATAAACATCTCTAATGCATTATGCGCATGATTATTTTGTGTTTAAAATACAGTTCATAAAACGGGGTATCTTCTAGGGATTATAATAAATGATAATTATGATAAAAATAATGCATATAATAAAATGGCGTCTTCCCGTGAAACACAATCTATAAGCGCTTTCCAATTTGTATATCCCGACAAAACCAATTGACAAACCTGTATACTGTAGTTTGTAACCACCCGATACAAAGAAAAAATTATGCTAGCTGAAGGTAATCGCATTCTCTATTAATACCGAAATTTTGCGTGAGCGAAAATCAATTCGGAAATGCGGGATTGATTTTTAATACGAAGGCTGCGCTTTTTAAAATATTAAAAACTTGAAAAATACAATGAAAATCAATGAGAAAATATATTAAAATTTACCTATGTACAAGCAAAGCCTAACTGTACGCCTTAGTATGGATACAGACACTGAAAATGTTTTGCTTTGATTTAATCAAAGCTGTAGTTGTTATCCCGGTGCTCACACACATACACAAATAAATAAAACCGAGATTCAGTCTTATGGGGTGAATGTAGACAACGTCACGAGGTGATAAGCAGAGTTCAAATGTCTCAAGTATTCAAAATTATGCTGATTTGCACCCCCCCCCCTTCTATTGGAAATTAGTCAATGTGCACACACCCCTTGTATTACCCCCCCCCCTTCTAATAAGGGATGAGAGTATCACCCACTGTAATTCTCTCTCTCTATCTTTTCTCTCTCCATCTATTTATATCTCATTCGAAAAAAATAAAGATGGAGCTAAAAGGATAGAGGTATGGCGACGAGTAACAGACAGACAGAAGAAAAAATGTGAGATAAAATATATGTTGATATCCGAATTTGCGATATAAATAACTAATTGGCGTCTTGTACATTGAATACTACTCACAACATCACTTTGTATTTTAATCTCCATGAACTAGGGGTCCTATAGAATTCAACCTTTGTAACCGTTCTTTTTTTTTAAATTCTAGTGAGAACCGATTTATTATTGTTGACCAAACATACTGTAAAACATGTAAATGTTCGAGGACAATTAATTACAAAGACAAAGAAGAAAGTACATTTCGTAATCAATAGATCGATACAGTTTTGTATGGGTAGTTAAGACAAATTACGTTATCATGACTCTCCAAATTCTTGTAAAAATCGGCTAAGAAACAACGAAAATATTCGCAAACCCCCTCGTTTTTATTTGTGGTACGGACTATAGGAGTAACATTATTCGTAAATAATTTCTATCGAATGTGTTTTGTTTCGACGCATACAACTGTAAAATAGGCAATTTGAGACATAAAAACCATAATAACTAATTTGATTTTGAGCTGACTGGTGCAAAAATGATAACTTCAGGCTATAGATTTGAATGTAGCGTACGTTATTCTATAACCAATATAGACCTCGCGAAAAACACGCTCACCGCCGAGATTTCGCGTCATAGAACGCAGTATGCTTGAAGAATGTTATGTTGTCGCTGTCTTTCTTAATACATTTATAACATTTCCTTTTTTCATTTTACAGTACTTTTATCTGATACTTTTTTTGAATAAAGATTAAAACCAAGATTATAAGTACTTATGAGACTCGAAAAGAGAACAAAATCACAAATCATTGCAGAATCAGAACATAACACATGCTAAATTTACTCTCTCTCTCTCTCTCTCTCTCTCTCTCTCTCTCTCTCTCTCACTCTCTCTCTCTCTCTCTCTCTAACACAC
>JAUUEB010177767.1:0-14085 GCA_032362205.1 Clione limacina
TATTAAGGTAGAGAAACTCTTCAACCCCATGAAAGTAAGGGAACATTCACATATTATGTCATAAGATTGGGGAGGGGGTGGGGTCACCATCGATGACAGAGGGTGACTTTGAAGAAGGAAAATTGACAAAAATGGATCACATGTGTCGCAGACGAATTGGCATTTTTTTATGAATTTATCCCATTATGAACCTTTATGTATAGTTGAACAAAGATAAGCTTCAGTGTGCAATCAAACCTTTACTCATTTCTTTATAATAGAAAAGTTACCTTCTTTCACTCTTGTTTAATTGCTGCAACCGACGTTTCAGTGGCTTCCCGCCACCTTCATCAGGCTTGAATGTCTTCTGCGCAGGAACAAGGAGTAGCTCCGGTTACTACGCATTACTTTATACTTTATTAATATGCTACATGCTAAGATAACATTGCTTATATGCCATCATGCACTGACTAATTTATACATCACCATGAACACACACCTGTTTTTATCCTTTAACCTATGGAACTTTTTTTTATCATGCCTGATAGTGATAATGATAGATTGCATTTATTACAAAAGTCACACTGTAAATTGTCAGCACCCATTTCGCTCTATTTTAGCTAGTTCTGACTACCTCATGAATATTCAGGCTGCTGGTGCAAGTGATGTTGTCAAGGAGTGTTGTAGGCAATCTGCCTCTTTTTCGCCTTGCTTCCATCTTGACATGAGATCAGTATCTGCGTTTTGCAGTGTATGACCAGCATATCTCAACTTTCTCTGGCGTATTGTAGCCAATACTTTGCAGATTAGTCTAAACATCTTCGTTTGTATGTCCAACTCACTCTAAACAGTTTTCTTAGAACCGCATTTCAGCATCTTCTAATCTGTTATAGTCTGCTTTTCTTTGTATCCAGGCTTCACAATACACCATGACAGGCCATAGTAAACATTTTAGCAGCTTTTTTGAGATAAATGATGCCATGTTGTTTCCAAATATTATTTAACTCTACTTTTGGCCTTTCCTATTCTAAGAATTATGTCTTAAGGGGATGAGACGTCATCTAATCTGACTTGAAATCTTAAAGTAATGTTGTGGCACCATGATTTGGTTTCAAATGCTCTCGTATTCATAGTTTACTTAATGAATTATGATTTACATTGGTTGTTATTATGTTCCTTTGTTAGAAGAACTAAATTGTTTTATATGTCATCTGAAAAACATCTACTACCTATATTCACATTCTAAATATTCAGATTTCTAGGATGGTATTTGTTTAAAGAATTTAAGTCTTTTTTAAAAGGCGGTAGCTCTTATATACTATTCTTGAATTTAACAAATGTGATAGCTTTTTGTGCAGGGTCATCTAAGCTTTAAATTCATATGATACATTAATACTTTTCTTGATTGTAATAGTTGACCAAAAGTGAAAGACGAACTGAACTTAATTTTGCATGTGATTGAATTTCAAACTGAAGAAACACAGAAAAAAAAATGTTTTTAAAGATTTGTTTGTACATGAAGTAATACACATTTAAGTTGCAATATTATTTTTCTGTATTTTCTTTCAGCAAAGCCTCAGTCTTGCTCGAGCTCATTCCAGAACTGTCTGTTTGCGTTGGGCTTCATGGTCCCCTCTGCTGCACCCAAACACGATGGAAGTGAGAATGGCATTAGTTGGTGGACCCCTGCGATCTCCAGACGATAGTTTGGTGTACAAAATACCACAGACTAGCATGCAGGATCAGACATTGGCAGTGACAGCTGGAGGGTTACTAGAGTTCCGCTGGGCTAAGGATGGGGTATGATGTCTTGTGTAAAGAATAGAAGTCTTCTTTAGTTTTCTTAGTCATTCATTTGTGTAGAGAAAATTTATAGCTTTAATATCCAAGCAAACATATCAATTCCACAGTTTTTGTTATTTTTGGTTGTGTATTCCCTCCATTGTTTTTATTAAGCTGTTTTCGCCTTATTGGGTACGCATAACTATTCTGTTACTTTGGTAACAGCAAGTGGTCCCCAACAACACAGGTTATGAGTGACAGTTCTGATGTAGTAATAACTACTTGCAAAAGTTTTAAAATATTATGTAAGATAAAATATTACTTCTTTAACAAGCCCTGGAATTAAAAACAATCTTTCTAATGAATGAGAAAACAGTCAAACCCCGCTTCAGTGTGTAAAGAAAAAATTGGTATAGTAGTGAATTTAGTACATTGGCGAGGTTTTGAGATGAAGTTTTCCGATTAATGTCCCCAAAAATAAAATTTGTGTTATGGCATTATAAGGAATAGTGGGTTTTTCTTCCTTTAGAATAAATATTTAGACATTTATCCACAGAATTTTATATATTTTCAAGCACTTTTGACATTTTGCACTCACTTTGGTCATAATATCATTCAATCGAACATTTATGGCACAGGCCTACAAGCTTTTCATACAAAATTCGTGTTGTAATGGGGTTAATTATAGAAGAAAAAACAAACTTATGGACAATAAAAAATCGTTTAGTAGCAAATTTGTGTATTCCATAATTTGCGTAGTAGCAGGGATTTTGAAACAAAGACAAAGAAGGCATGATCCTGTTCTTTGCAAAAGATGATACAGTAGGATTTTTTGTTTAGTAGTGAATGACACTGGGGTTGATTGTAGTGTAGAAAAACTTCAACACTTTCTTAAACATAATTATGAAAGAATCAGAGCAGACTTACTCTTCTGGAATAATTATAAAATTTGTATGTGTATTTATCACAAGCTTATTCAATAAACTTTAAACTATTGTAAGAAATGGTAATGATATTTGTCAAAGAAAACATTACGACACACATACCATAAACCATTTGTTATTAATTTTAATGTTTTTTACTGTTAATGAAGCCTCTTTAAGGATTATATTTTCCTTTATCTAAGTTTGTTTCTTAAAACAGATTCATCAAAAGGATTATGACATTTTCTTAATCTTCTTCAGGAACCAATGTCGAATTCATCTAACTTCCTTGCCCCAGACTATCGAGGCATTGGATCAGCTGGATCTCTGCGAAGTGATGTCAGTGATGTTCTTATGTTTGAGACAGGGGCAGGGGCAGGGGCATCGGGGGATGTTGCTGGAAGAAAACCACCTGTTGGAAAATTCAGGTGAGTAATTTTTGTGTATGCACATTAGGGAAGGAAAATTCCTTCATGCAAATTAGAACTGGACACTCCCTGTCCATTTTCTATGGTGCTAGAACATATAATTTTGTTTGAAATGATAATGTTGCTTGTTTCTTAGACATTGTTCAAGAATGCCTTATACCTAGGCATACAAGTAGAATGATAGATAAACTAGTTTAAGAGACAAGTCTGTCAAGTTGAGTTTTGTCAAGTAAGACAAGGGTCTAAAAAGATTTATATTTGCACATTCTTCTTTCTTTGTGATTTATTTCTTGTTATATACGCTTAATCAAGTAGTGTCATGAGTTTTGATGATTGTCGCACATAAACTGACTCAGATGGAATCAATATCTCACGTACTGTGCTCACGTATTGTTGCCATTTATGAAGACTACTACCACATACTTAAGTAAATTTTGACACACAATCACTTTAATAAATTTGATATATTTTCTAAAATCCTAAAGAATTTACAGAATAACCACTCAGCTGGCTTAGATTGAAAAAACAAAAACAAATAAAAGGTCAAAAACAAACACTTTTAGAACTTGTAATTAAAACATTGATTTGTTAATGGAACTTAATAGAAATATGTATATGGATACAGTGTCATTTTTAAAACAAAAAGTATGTAAACTCATATTTTGTGTAGAAAAGTGGATAAAATCTGCCATTACCACTCACATTTTAGACAAAAATGTTGCTTTGGTGGAATCTTCATAGACATTGCTTAATTTTGAAAGGATAGCATCAAAGGCCTAGCTTACCTTTTTATGCGCAATATTTGCTTTGCCACTCAAGCCAATTTGAACTCGTTTTAATAAAACATTTCACTGACTTGAAATAATATTTGTAAGGCCAGAGTTTCCATTTCGGGCTTATAATTTATACTTTTTCTGTGATGTTTCACTTTTTTTTCAACATTCTTTTAAATAACTTCAGCTTATTATATAAATATATATATATACATACATTACCACGACTCTCCTGTGGTTTGTTGGTTGATCTTATTGAGAGTGCTCTCGAAGAGCTTTGTATGTGAAGAAGGGAATGTAAATTGTCTCAATAATGAATTAAGCTACTTGTAGCACTCTGCATTGTAAAACTCACCTCTTCATATACAAGGCTCTTTGTCAGCACACTCAAAAAGTGGGTCACTATAATGTATTAAGCTAATTGTAGAACTTAACTTCATGTAAATTCACCTCTTGACGTATATATACGTTTATATAATATCTTACACTCTATTCAGTGATTTCTGATTTTTATTATCTTTTAGATCGTAGTGATAAGATTTTGATTCTTGCCTATTCCAATAACATTCATTGCATTTCTTAGGTAAATGAAATTCTATAATTCCATTTATTGGGGCTGAATCTTCTATCTTGTATCTTGTATCTTGTCTCCCCTTTCTTTTTGCAAGACAAGATACAAGATAGGTAGTAAAAACTGTAGCCATGTTCTGTTTATATTTTTTTTATTGTATAAGAATTCATTTCACCTTCTGGTTTTTTGCTATAAACAAACATTTAATAAGGTTTTTATGTAACCCCATTTTCCTGCATTACATGAGGAATTTTTTTTAAAAAGTTCTTGACACTGACTTATGTCAATATTTATTTCTATGATGCTCTAGTACAAAAGCAACAGTCTAAGTTAGGCTTTATATTTTTATTGCAATGATAGTTTGTTGCGCAGCTTGTCATTTTTTTAAGTTCATATGCACGTTTCAGTCATCCAACACCAAGTGGGATTGTCTTCAATGGCCAGGGCTTTGTTACTAGCTCACAATCAAGTCTTCTACATGATGGGTAGCTTTACAATGCGTTTACTTGTTCTAATTTATTCAGCCATGCACACTTATATGAGTTCAATGCTTACAGCTCGCACTTACAGCTCGCACTTACAGCATATCATTTGAATGTATTGATATTTTTTTGTTAACTCTAAGGATTTAATGACATAACTTCTAGAACTTTTATTTAGAATTACTGTTGCTTTCATTTCCTACCATTGAAAAATGTCTATTTTAACATATTACAATGGAACTTGGAAAATCCGAACACATCAGGGTTTCAAAACACAAAAATGAGTTTCACCTCTCTAATTCCTTAAATAAATGAATAGACAAATAGAAAGCAAACCATCACTTTGAAATGTGTTCAGCATATCTGTGAATTTGAGTTAAGTGTATATCATTTTTTCAAGTTTACAAAAACAGATTTTAAAAATTGTTTGAAAACTTTTATGACAATTTTCAAAATAACCTGACCTTCAGCATATTCAATCTTTGATAGAAGTGTAACACCGCATTTCTTTGGTCACAGTTTTCTTTTCAATTAGTATTTCTATGAGAGAATAGATTGCCACCATCCTTGTGAAAAGATTAAGAAAGAAGGGAGACACAATTTTCATTCATATTTCTTATTATCTCTGATAACTTTTGTTGTGTGATAGTTTAAAACTTTCAACCACATTATTTTAAACAGACATCCCACCCACTGTCTTCACTTTTCAGCATAATTTCAGTTAAATTCCTTAAAAAAATTGTTTGTTTAACATTGATCAAGGGTGTCTAAGTCTTACAATCTGCATTTAATTCAATCAAATATAAAAGCTGTAGATAGTATTAAATACCAGTTAGGAATTGAGTTGCATAAGAATGCAATACATCCAAATATATGCTTAATGTATGAGCTTTACTCAGTTGGCAGCAAGCTTCCTAAATGCCATTATTATTGTTTGAGTTATAAGTTTGAAGCAAAATATTAGTTTTTCGTTTTTTGCTTAATGAATTTTTATTCATTGTTGTTTCTTTGTATTGAGTGGATTAGTTTGAGCCTTGTTGTTTGTTTGTTGATGTTTTTTTTAGAAAAAGGAAAACGATGTTTTGCACTCAACATATTTGAGAGTCATACAAGTCATATCAAGAAGCATTTAATTTTTATTTCTTTTGCAATAAAATTACAAACTTAAGAAATGTCATGGCCCATATCATGATATTTTTGCTTAGTAAAAGTCAGTTTCAGATTTTAGAGACCAACTTTCATGTGCAACATCATGGATCATTTCAATTTTCCTTTAACCATTCCAGTAAGCTGTCACAGATATTTTGATACCTTATTATTCTTTACGGTACATCATTTTGAAATATTTTGGTTGTGTTTTCACAAGGCCTACATTTTCCTTAGAAATACTTCAATTTCTTACACTTAAAGTTTTTGATAAAAAGAATTAATGTGCTAACTTTTCTTGAAGAGTTGCTTTCAACCTCTTTTTTAATTGTGATTTTGGGATGAAAACTCACAGTTCTGCTTTTGATTTGAAATTCATGCGCTAATATCTTCAACTGCTTTGTTATATTCCATATACTCATTCTAACAAAATAAATGATATGACTTTTATATTGTAGATATTTTTCATTCAAAAATATATATTAATGTTACTTTTCAACATTTTTTCTCATTGATGATTGGTGTCCATGAATATGCAAAAGAGCACAATTAAATGATGTATGTTTTTTTAACATTTTTTATTCCTCTAAAATTATTAACCTTATATTGATGTAGTACAGTTAGATAGCATGTTATCCTTTACTTTTGTATCAATATATCTTGTATTGTTGTTATTGGTGTATTTGTTTCCAGTCCACTTAGTCCTCGCAGTCCACGATCACAAGTGGGTTTCCGAGGCTATCCTCACCATAGCAGGCGCCAATCTGAGATGCTCCCTCAACTTCCATACCAGTGCGAATAAGTTTTATTTTAATTTCCTTTTGGTGTTGCTCACATTTGCATTTGTTGATTTGTATGGCACAATATCTTGTCTTGTATTAAAAGTAATAACTAGCTAATGTGTAGAGTGCTAACCCAGGGACACTTATCAACTGTTTCTCAGATCATATCATGGTAACATTTCATCACTACAATTTTACTATCATAAGTTGTATTTTCATTTAATTTTGGTGTTGCTCACTGATGCATTTGTTGGTTTTCATGTTGCATCTGCATGTTTGTATTAAAATTCTTGTCTTGTTCTCAAAGTAAAAACTACCAAATCTGTTGATGTTAGAGTGCGAACCCATGTACACTTATCATATGTTTCTCATTTCATACCACTTCATCTCAACAATTTACAATTTTCATGTACATTATTTTGTGTTTTCATGAAAGCTAATTTTTCTTTTAGCATTAAGTTTTTTATCGGTTATTTGATTCATTAAGCATGTTCAAGTAATTCTTCATCCCTTTCATTAGCTGTAAGTTTTTGAAGCGCAATATAATCAGAAATAAAGATTCTGTTAGTTTTACTGCAATCCCTCTAATATACTTTATCTACACTTACATAATGTCAAATGAAACTAATGACTAACAGAGTGAGGTGTTATGTACTCGGTGTTGAAACTAAAAGTGCTCTTTTCAAAATAACATCTATATGTCTCTCACTCTCACTGAAGTTTAAACTCTGGACTATATGTTTAAATCTTTAGTGATTTTAGTTATAAAAGTAGATGAACATGTGTTTCTGGCGTAGTTTTGATTTTAATTATAAAAAAATATATACTAAAAGTCTTATGCATTTAATTGTTTAAATTATTTTTCTAAATATTTTTTATTATGATTTTACTCTTTATTTTATCAGTTTCCTTTTTATGTATTTTGAGATCTAGAAAATTGATTGCAATAAAAGATTCTGGTAAATGTGGTTTGTTTGTGTGTGTATCTATTTGTCTTTGAGTGTGATTTCGTTTGAATGTCTGTGTATTTTGAGTTTTTTGTCTTTCCTTTAGATGTGTGAAAAGTATTTAAGTTTGTTATCATGTTCTTCAAACGGTTAACCTTATTTTTATAAAAAATTCACAACTTTTGCTATATTAAACTATTGCATAAGCCCATGGTAAATTGATAATGCCACCACTTCATTTTGCAAAAAGCTTGGAGGAGAGTATTACTGATTAAAAAAACTTCGCTCCATTTTACATTCATATTAATATCTAGATTGAGAAAATAGCTGATTATCTTTTTTTAAATTTTAAGACATGAAACCTCCTGCTTTGAAATTATGTTTTGATTTTTTTGTACAAAATTGAATGATCTGTTGCAAATTAACAGCATTGCCTGTCTCCTTCATTGTGTATTTTTGTGTATTGTAATGGACTTTTCTGAGACTTTTGCAAAAAATTAGAAAATTATCTCGGTATTTCTTTAAAAATTATAATGGTTTTGAACAACATCAGGATTTAGGATTGTGAGAAAAGACCAATGAATATGAAGCATGTTTTTCTTGACGTCAATAGGCAAGGTAATACTACTTTTTAGGATCCGTAATATACAATACAGACAAACAGAAACACTAAGTGTCTTTTCATCTCCATGTTTTTATTATACTTCTTTCTTTTTTTTAAATCTTTATATAGTTTTTCTTTATTTTGATAAGCAAACATGGAGTTCTATCATGGGTATCTGTTGGATCCATTCTGAAAGACTGAAACTTGAAATATGATTAGTTTATGACAGTGGCTTAGAGAATTTGGTAAAATGTTTTCTATGTCAGGGCCTATGGGTGAATGGGGGTAAAAACAATTCTTCAGAGAGTGTTTTAACCTAAGTTTTGTGCTACAGGCTTATTCTAGGTGATAAGAAGTTTTGTTTTCAAGTTTCATCGTAGTCCACATTAGTTCATGCCAAAACTAGGGAGTTTATGTTCATATTCATTAAGGAGTTCTTTGGACTCAGCTTTGTTTTATTTTTACTTATTCTGTTTTGTCTAACTGTTTAAGTGTTTCTTTCATTGTTTTGGTGTTCAATACTTAGTTCTATGTCTTACACGATAATTCTATGCATATATGATAATGTATGCTTTGAAATGGAAAACTGAGACCTCTGACTGCTTGAAAAAACAGAACCCAAGAATACTTCACGAGCTTGTATACATGTTTTGTAATCTTCCTCAATACAGGCAACAGGTAGCCGCAGCAGCAGCAGCAGGGATGGTTCCCGATGCAGCAACCATGGGCCAGATGCCAATGGGCCAGATGCCAATGGGCCAGATGCCAATGGGCCAAATACCACAGTATCAAAATGGCCCAATGATGATACCTCAGATGACCATGGCCCAGCAGCAACTCATGTCTATGGCTAGCATGTACCCTCAGATGTACGCCCCTCAGGCTGGACTGCAGCCAATGGGCATCATGCATATGCAAGAGGTGAGAACTGGCCATCTCTTTTTACTCTCAGAAAAATATTTTATTTAAATTCATTTCAGTCATATTCTTTGTGGAACCTTTCTTTTGTTATTGCTTTTGCTAAGGATGAATCTTAGTTAAGATTTAAGGAAATTACAATTGTACAGAAACACATATAATTGCCAGCCATGATGATACCATTATGCTGTTCCTTGTTATAAAAAGTTGCTTTAACTTTATTTATAACAAATCCAACAAAGATGCAACATTGAAAGTTAATCTTTTATATAACCCTGATTGCAAGTTTACTACTGATCCCATGTCTTAAATAGGATTTAACAATTTTATGAAGAAGTCAGATGAATAATGACAATATGAGATGGGACAAAAACCAAATAAGGGAACAGATCTCATGGGATAATATAAGGCAATCCTATTCATTTGAGTTTTATACTTACATATTACATAATGTTTAACATATGGATTGATTTGTTTGGAAATGAGGTCAATATTCCCATATCAATATTATATTTTAATAATTCATTGCTTAAACAATTTAATGATTCAGTCTAAAACTGAATATCTTCTTTATACTTTAGTATGTTTCTTTAATACTCAAAACAAGGCACTGAGTGTTACAAATGATATAGATTTTTCCTGATGTTGGTTAGATCAATTGCAATTTTCATTACATTTTCTTAATTGTCAAGAAAGTTATGAGTATTTGAATTTTATGTTCATTTGGAAAATAGTCCCTCTACTTTATGGCCTTTTCAGCATCTGTTTAGATTATGTTATAATTAACATCAATGACATATCTTATCTAGTGATTTTAAGCTTTTCTAAATGAAGTATTGGCCAATTTATATCATAGTTATAAGAACTCTGGTTGCAATGGATATGAAACACAGTATTTAGGGTGGGGAATCATTGTTTATTGGTATATGGGCAAAGATACACAAATTTAAAGGCTTATAGGCGGCCTGGTTGTCTTTTCAGTTCCCAGTTCTCTACAAGCTCAATTATTCGAATAATTTGTTTAAAAAAAAAGTTATGTAAATTACCTTCTTTTGATAAGACAACAATAACTTCTGTGGAAATAAGAGGGAAAGTCACTCACTGCAGCAGGATTTGTGCTTAATTGTCAGTGTTTAAGATTAAAAGATTGATTGTTAAAAAAGGCTGCATTATTTTTTTAATGTAATAATTTGATATGTATGTATGGCATTTTGACTAAGTTTACGCTGTTGCCTTATCAACGAGACATCTGAAAACCACTCAATTCTGCATTCTCAGACCCAACCATCAGAACTGAAGGACTTGCCCTTTACACCAGTACATGCTCTCTCCCTGGCTCCTGGACCACTGCCTAAAGGGTATTTATAATGTCATAGCATAACATTAGAACAGATTTGTCTTTGTGATTTTGTAAATATTTTATTTGTTACTATTTGAGAAATTTAACAGACAAAAATGGTTGGATTGGAAAATAACGTAGAAGATGATTTAGGCAGACAAAGTGTTTGACAAACCCTTGATGTTTTAGAGATATCATTGACATCATCATCATCAATATATAGTCCATGTTTCCATGGCAAGCCACAGGTTAGACTTGTCTATGCAGTTGCGGATTTCCAACCATCTTGGTCTTGGGCAAGCTCCTAGCAAAGCTCTTTGACCCACAGATCCCTCAGATATTAGCTGGTTCCATGTTTTCAGGGGTCAGCCATGTGCAGGGTTGTGTCCTGGACCCTCTTTAGCCTGCTATCGGCAGACCTTCTCTCTACACGATGTGGCCCAGCCACCTCAGGTGTCTTTGCAGTGGAGGAGCAGTCTTTGAAGGAGACACCACACATCCAGCAAATCATCACCATCTCATTTCGGTGATTTTTTTGTCCGGCTTTACAGGCCAGGTTTCTCCACAATAAAGCATGACAATTTTAACGCAGGTTCTGCACAGTCTGTAATATGCAATCTTAACAATACAGAGCTTCCTTTGTACAACGTGAGATTGCATTGATTGTTAAGAGTGGCTGCAGATCTCTGAACTTCCATCCGCTCTGTATCCTGGCAATTTTTGTTGACTGTGCACCTCCACCTTATTTGAGCATGTCGCCAAGATAGCAGAATTTGTCCACAATCTAACATTTGAGATATAGACTTAGAAATTATTAAAGTTGATACAAGAATGAGCAGGATAATGATTAGTGATGTTAATGTATGGTCATTAGCCCATACACAAATTTCAATTTGATATATATATTTTCTTAACACAGACAGAACTATGTATTATTGATAGCTCATTAGATTTGATAACCATGTCTGTGGATGAGATAGAGTTTGGGTCTCCAGATGATTTTGATAAACAATTTTATTGCTTAGATTGGTTTTTCTGAACATACATTAAGTATGACGCAACAATGAACTAGGAGAAAATATTGATATTAAACCCATATTTCTTTTTTTAGTCTTCAAGGAAAGCAGTTCAATAATTTTTTACTTTGAAACAAGAAGTTCTAATCTGTATAGCAGTTATTTGTTTGATTTTCTATTCTTTTAGCTGATCTTCCTAAGACGGCTAGGAGGATATCACCCTTGGCAGTTCACCATTGACTTACTGTATGAAATCACTTTTCTGAAAAAAACACCTATGTTATTTAGTTCGTTAAAATTGCAATAGTTTGTACCAGTAGATACTGACTTGTATAGTTGAAAATGACAATTTTTGCATTTACCCTTTGATTTCTTAGAGGCAGAGGCTTATCTCGAGCAGCTTATGCCAGACTGTATGCTGCAGGCTTTCCACCATTGATGGATCGTAATGGTGACCCCCCAGAGGTCATTGATCCTCAAGCTCAATACCTTGTTAACCTGACAAAGGAGCAAGTAGATCCTCTTCAAGCTAATGAGATTACCTTCCAGTTTTTGGCATATTCGAGGTGAGTTGAGGTACAATAGATATATTTAAAAGTTTAACAGTGTTTATTATTTATTATTTGCCTGCAACTTTGTCTTTTTAGTGTGCACATTTGAAGAAAATATGTTCCAAAATGAATATTTCTACTTAATATGCTTTTATCATAAGTGTGAAAAAATTAAAGCAAAACAATGAGAAGAGTCTTTCTCTGTAGCAGTTTATACTGGGTGGATAAAAAAAATGCACCGCTTGTTTGAATCACCACTTCTCCAACAATTGTTAATACTTGGTCACAAAAATGCACATACTATTCTGTCAATATATCTTCTTTGCCGTCATCAAATTTGAACTTAATATCTCTAAAACCGTTTAGATGAAATTAGATGGTGTTCATTTTTAGTGTAACAATGCCACCTCACAAAAGTTGCATCAAGATGTAAGATTAAAGGTAATGATTGTTTGCCGCACTAAGCTAATAAGCTTGACTTTTTCGTAGATTTTTGGGAATTTCCTATGCATACTTTTGCACTGCATTACACTTTTAATGAACGGAAATTTGTCAAGACGTGCAGACGTAGAAAATTTATGTTAACAGCCTAGTAGCATTCCAGTTTTTGGTTAATAATTGATGTCAGTTTAGATGTTTTCCAATAAGGACTTAGGACTCATTGAAAATTTAGTAAAAGTGGAGTTCTTGAGATGTTCATCCTATCAACGGTTTAAAAGATATCAAGTTCAAATTTGATAACCGCAAAGAAAACATATCAGAGAAATGGTGTGTGCATTTTCGTGAACAAATATTAACAATTGTGGGAGAAGTAGTGATTCAAACAAGCGATGCGTTTTTTTTTTATCCATCCGGTATATAAAAATATATTTTTGTGAGTTTTTTTTTCAATTATCTTGTCTTTACTATCTTTAATTATATACTAATCTTAACTGAGCCTTTGCAATTCCTGCAAGGAAAGGATGCTATGCCATTGCTACTTACACTTGCATATTGTGAGTATTTAGTTCATTGGATATGCTGATGATTCAGTATTCAGAAATCATTTTTGTTTTTGTTTTTAAACTCCACGGCTGTCTAGAGTGGATCTGCAGAGGACAGTCATCTTCATAATTGGTGCCGGGATGTTCATCTGACGAAAGAGAAGAAGAAGAAGAAGAGAAATCATTTTTACTTTCTCTAGGTGGTTGAAATGTTAGGTAAATGTTATCATTTGCTTCACCGAATTAATGTAAAAATTACCTTCTTATTTAATTTCAATAACAGAGAACCGTCAAAAGAATATGTCAATGCCAGTGGTCAGGATCACCCATCTACTGTCTTCTTCAGCTTCCAGTTCTACAGATTTCCTCAGGTCACCACAGAAAGGTAGGTCATCTGGTTAGGATCATCTGGTTAGGATCATCTGGTTAGGATCATCTGTTTTGGATCATCTGGTTAGGATCATCTGGTTAGGGTCATCTAGTTAGGATAATCTAGTTAGGATAATCTAGTTAGGATAATCTAGTTAGGATCATCTAGTTAGGATCATCTAGTTAGGATCATCTAGTTAGGATCATCTAGTTAGGACCATCCAGTTAAGATCATCTTGTTAGAATAATGTAGTTACATCATCTAGTTAGGATCATCTAGTTAGGATCATCTAGTTACATCATTTAGTTAGGATCATCTAGTAAGGATCATCTAGGCAGGAACATCTAGTGAAGATCATCTAGTTAGGATCAACTAGTTAGCAGCCTGTTGAACAATCTATGTAATGATATTAGGGGCATGTTATATCGATGTTATTGAATTTATAACTTTTCACTTTTCTATGAAAGTTTTTTAGATGCTTGGTTTTGTGC
>JAUUEB010177878.1:0-14084 GCA_032362205.1 Clione limacina
CATCTAAAATGGGCTCTAGCAGGTTTAGCTGGAATTTTCCAGAGGGGCACTGGAGCTAAATTTTTTCTATTATGTCCCTAGAGCTAAAATAAACATTCAAAGTTTAGTTGCACAGAGGTTGGTCACGGGAGCCAGAGTTATGATCTAACTAAAAAAATGTCGATTGTAACTCGTTGCTTTGTTTTTAGTTTATGTTTGCGTCTAATCGTGGGTTTTAGATTCACGTTCGATTTCACGGAGCGTTACGGAAGTGAACAATGAACCTTTTTGACATATCTGCATGGCGTATCACCACCCAGAAAACAGTGCCTACTTGTTTGAATTCAAATGGTTCGGATAAAGATCGCATTGACTATGGCCCCATTTTTCTTAATTCTTTCATAAATGGAAATTCTCCATATCAAAACTCGACTCTATTTGTACTCAAATGCCAATGCTTAAAAAGACCCGGGCCGTATGAATAAAAGATATTTGGTATTCAGTGTTTTATTTCGATTTATCCTGGCACAATAACCACGTTGCGGTTAAAAAATTTGTGTTTTCTGGGATTCATCACAGACGCTTGCTTTTGACATATAAATTGTATGATGGGCTAACTCTTGATTGTGAACACTTAGCAATCTCGACTGTTTCAGTAGCATGGGTAACATCGTATATTCCAACACACCAACAAGAGCATTCACTAAAAATACATCTGAAAATGTAGTAAGCTGATTATTTCACCATTGATATTTTATTGTCTCCTTAGTTCAAATCAGCAAAAGACCAAAAACCCAAAGTTCATTAAAGACTTGGGAGCGAGAATACAAAAAAGGTCTCAAATGTTGCTAAAAACTTCAGAAATTACGCACACGGAGTACTTAAACTCAATTCAATGCGATTTGATAGCTCATAATAAGTTCGCTTGGCCGTCTCACTGAAATTCCATGTTAACAAAAAAAATATTGAAATCTTAAGTTTTAAAGTCAAAGAGAGATTGTTGAAGGTCACAAATGAATCGTTTATCATCAATGTTTTGGTGATCCACTCTTTCTTGACTTTGTTTTGTTGGTCGTATCCATTGTCGATCCACCCGTCACTTTCTTTTTATTATCAAGATCCATGTGGTGTTTTTTTTCTTCGCTTTGTTTCATACATTGATATCCTCGAGGCGTTTATGAATGTTTGTTGGGAGTCGTCATATCTCAGTAACGGGCTCTCCACCGTTGAATCTCTTGGATGATACGCAGGTTTTTTCTTTTTTAACTTAACAATAGTGCTCTTGTGTCTTTTGATTACTGCAACAGTGGCCTCCATCACCCCCTTTTTGATTATTACGATGGTACTCCTTCTAGATAGGCAGTCCACTTAAAGTATGGGGCTTCTATTTGTATGTGTTTTTTTTACTCTGATCTCCTATTCATTTTATTGTTTTGTTCACTATACTTTATAACCATTATGTGATGTTTTTCCCGAGATGATGTACTGGTCGACTGTGGCCTGTGCTGACTTCTGCTTTCGTCCTATAAACACTTATTTTTTTCACTATCTCTTACATTTTTGTCTTCTTCCTTTTCTTCTTCTTTTCTTTCGTTCATCTTTTCAACGGATGAACCCTTTCAACCCCCCCCCCCCTTACTAGGAATTTCTTGATACCCTTTCATCACTTCTAAGATTATATCCTCTAACACAAATTACGTCTCATTTATGACAAACATTTTGTTGATATCATATCTGACCAAAATAATTTGGAAGGCGTTTGGGCAAGGTCAGATCAATGTTAGAAAAGAGTAATACTATTGGAATACTATCATTATAAATCATTATTAGCTTTAACATTATTGTTTAACCCATATTATGAAAACGACATTCCATCTTTAAGTCATAATATAACTATGTGAGTGATACAATTATAATTAAACATGAAATATGATTGCAGTTTCATTATTTTAGAGCGGGCTTTTTACATTATTTTTCTATTGTCATGCTTTGCTAGAAATAACGACAGGTAAAGGGCGATGAAACAGAAAAACTTTTTTGCCCGATTTAAAATAGCACGCACAAATTAAATTTACTAGAAAGGGGACTCTTTATTTTTTCATCTTTAGACCGAATTAACTCATTTCATGCCAAGCCACGAAATATCGTCTATCTCAAGGCCAGGGAACGGATCAAAGTACGAATAGTACGGATAGACGATATATCGTCGATTGGCACAGGGGCGGAAACTGAAATAGACGATATATCGTGGATTGGCAGGAAATGGTAAAATAAAACAAATCTACATGCACATTTCAGGCTCATTTCAGATAAATATAGCTCTGTCACAGGAGTGGAAATCCGTCTGGCATAGGATGAGTTAATAGATAAGCCAAGTCAGTATCTTTCTGAAAATGATACCAAACTTATCAAATACTGTTCCATGTCTTTTTTGGGGGAAATAAGATAAATAACTTAATTTTTCTATATAAAGATTAAATATAATTGAGAATAAATCACAAATATTTTATTTGAGCTTTAATTGATGGATAGTAAACACAAACTTTGTCAAAGATTGCATGTGTACATAAGTCAAAAAGAGGGGTCAAAACGAAATTGTGTAACTTATTTGATCACTAAAACAGAAGTGGTGTAGTATTAGATCTATATTATAGGTAGACATCAAGTATGGACAATGAGATGACAGGATAACATTTTGTCATTGCTCATTTTCCGTCCGCCTGCCCGACCGCCCGAAACTCGACCGCCCACCCGCCCGAAACCCTCCCCAACGGCCGGAAACACGTTTTTTCTAATGATCTTGTGAATTAAAAAAGATTATGTTTCAATTCGTTTTCCTTTTACGTCCTGTCAAAATTCGTTTTATCATGACAATTATAAGGTATGTATTAATCTAATCCATCTTGATCATACGATGCTTAAATGTCCTTCAAATATGAATTGGTATTTTTTACCAGATAGACAGACAGACAGGCAGACAATTAACAGACACACAGCAAACAGAAAGACAGACAGTTAGGTTTTTTTCAAATAGGGGTATTAAAGCAAAGCGCTATTGTTTATTGCGCCTGGCGCGTGTTTTTAAGCATTGAAATGATGGAGGAATCGGCCTTTTGAAACTTTCTTCTTATTTTACTTCTTCAAACTGTGGGGGCATATTTGCTAATACACTGGCGTATATCTAAGCTTTTCAAACTTGTTTGGGAGTGTTGGCGGGAGTCCCTTTCTGTATAACAATAACCTTTTAGTCTTTCTATACTTTTTTTCTTTTTGTTATTCTTCAACTGTTTGCGGTGTTAGCTCGAAGCGCCATTACCACCCCCATGAAGTTCCTTGAGTTTTGCAGGTCGGTCTTTATTTAATGACTTTTATGCATTGAAAACTTTAGGGGGGATTGGACTTGGATACTGTCTTTTTATCCTTCTACTTCGTCTTTTTTTTTATCGAATTCTTAGAGGAAGTCGGGTAACTCCGACGTAACGAAGTCGCTAGTATACTAAAATATTGTTTCTAAGTACATACTTATGTATTCCTTCAATACTCAAATATTTTAATGATACAAGAACCAAATTTTTTTTTAAAAGATCGCAATTTAATTCAGCAATGTCAATAGATGAATTGTTCTCGAAATTTGTCCATTGCGAGGAATCAGCAACGATTGGTAACAAAATGGCGTCCTATTAAGCAAATACACATGACCCAGCAAATAAGAAAATTTTTCAAATACGTTAATGACGCATCGCTGATGTTAAAAAAAATTTTTTATTGACATTTTAAAGAAAAATACTTTTAAATACATGTTTGGAGGGACAAAATAAACACTAAAAATTTAATTCCTAACAAACACCGACCTTTTAACAAGGGCCATACGTGAAAAGAAATTAAGATCAATGTGGAGAAAGAGAATAACCAAGAATAAAAGAATATAAAACACTGTTATGAAAGAATACAAAACACAATTAGAGTGAGCAGAAAGATATCATGTCGATAGACTAGAAAGGGAAAAGAGGAAATAAAGAAGAAAGACAGGATTATACAGGGTATCTAAATGAAAAAAGCTATCTATATAACACATGAGCATTAAATTCATGTTCTGCAATACAGATTCTTGGCTTTAAAATATATGTACATATAGATTAAGTTAGTTTAAAGCCCAACAACTAGCGTGATGTAGCTAGTATGCTTTTAAAGTGAGGAAAGCGGAGATAAGATAGTTAGTAGAACACAATCAAACACATATACTGCATAAATCTAAATATATGTAGATGATGAGAGATTTTTATATAGGCCATCTGGTCTGATAAGGTACAATAAAGTACTATACATTCCTGTAAAGTTACAAACTGACTTAGAAGGTACTTAAGTAAACAGACACATAGAATATCAAACTGTGAACATATACTAAGCGACAAAGTGAGACCCGTAACTTAAACGTGATCAAACCACGGGATCCACATGTATACATGAATCAGATATGAATTATTCACCATACAACCTAAGTCACAATTAAAGAGCAAGTGATTCATGACAAGAAGAAGATACTCATCAGCTGATGAGCCCTATCTAAAATATATCATAAGAATTCTTATAAGAAAATTCATGCTATCCTTCCTATATCGGACAAAGTAGCATCCGTGTTGACCTCCACACCAAGATAGAAGAATGCGATCGGCTCAGTGAGAACGAAAAGTGTTATCTTAATGAAAAGAAATTACAAACATCTAGTCAGTCCAATTCGTTAAGTTCGCTGGGAAACACGTTGCTTAATCTGGTAAACTAGAAGCGTTCGCGTTTATTCCTTATGTTAGTGTTTTTACTAAAGATCTGGTAAATAGGTAGACATCGCATGTCCTGTAAAGAATGACCCGGCGAGTTGAAATGCCTAACGACATGAAGGACCTTGGTCTCATTTTTCAAGTGAATGTCGGACCTGTGATCCGCAAATCAAACTTTCAAAGTGTTGCTTGTCTCGCCCACATATTGCGTACATGGGCCAGATGGGCTAGATTTGTCCAGGGTGGGAGGCAAAAATTTGAAAAAAAGATAGAGCAATTTGGGCTCCACTCTGAGCGCCCGAGAGGGGGGAATGTCAAGCAAATCAGTGCACTTAAAGCAATGTGGTTGGCTTAACTTTATAATTTTATTGTTGAAAATATTTTGTTTTTTAGGTTTTAGGTCCAACTACTTTTACCATACATCCTGGTACAAGAAGACAGTTCCTTGGAACAAACATGTGACCAATAAGCCACAATAATATTAAAATGTGAAACAAAAAAGCGTTTAAATACTCAACAATGGTAACAAAAAACCATGTTGGAGCTATTTGTAAAATAGTTGAAAAAATAGTGAAGAGCCTCTACTAAAATGAGATTCACGAGCAAAGAAGTATTGTGCAGAATTAGAGCCAGAATTTTTTTATGGGGGGTGATGGTGTATGCTGAGCTTTGATTTAAAGCCTTAGTTTTGCGTTAATGAAGATTAAAAATTGAGCCTGCGTCGTTGGGTTTTCCCGTCCTGCGTTTAGCCGTCGTTGTTTATCTTTGCTATGGCCGATTACCATTACCGATTTAGGCCCGTGGTAATAACCGCTATTTTGTGCTAGATTTTGAAGCGCACTATTAGAAAGTGGATAGTGCGCCTGACTTCTAATACGAAGGTCTAGGAATCGAATCCGGGCCGTGGAGGAATTTTTTATTTTCTCTTAGTTATTTTTTTCTATTATTGTAAATAATCTTACTATAATGGATCTAGGAAAGTAAAAAACGGAGGGATATACACGTTTTTTCTAGAAAGTTTTAGATCGAGTCTTACACGTTCGGAGAACGGGGCATCTAATAGTGAATAAAATTGCATAGACTTCACAGCATTGGTCATTCAATAAGCATACGTCCAATGAATACCAACAAGCAGCAAGTTATGAGTAACCAAAATATCACAGAGTAAGCTTTAAATGTATCATTAATAACATTAAGGGAATAAGTGGCATACAAATCGTGAATGCAGTAAGAGGAATATTGGGAAAATAACATATATTGCACAATTTGAGAAAAATATACACATTTTAGTCATAGTAATTTAGTGCTTTATGTTACAGTTTAAGAATCGCGGAAATTAAGAAATTTGTAGACAAAAAAAGATAAGACTAACAAGGAAGTCCCATAACAAAGAAAACAAAGACATAATATTATTGAGAACATGGCATATACACAAATGATACAGAACATAATTTATATAGTACACATTAATCCCAAAAAGAGGTCAACACATTAATAGAACCATCATTAGGATGTTGGAAGGGAAGCACCCAAGAGTTGAGACTCCTTGGAGGAGAGGTAGAATAGAGGGTCCTAGGGAGCACCGCACTAGTTGAAGTTCCACACAGCAGCTGGCATAAACGCTGTAGGTTTCTTGTTCTTCTTGCTTTGAGGTGGATTAGACGCCCACTGCGTACTGATATGTATTTTATGGAGTTTTTTGTTGTTGAGATGACTAAGAATAGTGTCAAAAGTGTCATGTTTAGTGTGTTTCATCATTTTCCCAGCGCTTCTTAGACTACTGTTAATTTTTCTCGTATCAGAGTTACGTGTGTTGTCTCCCAAAACGGGTAGACAAAAGTATAGTATACTGACCACTAATGACTGATGAAATAAAGAAAGTAAAGTGTTACCAATATTGAATGAATTAAGTTTTCTCATGAAATACATTCTCTGATTAATTTTCTTTTGTACCTCATTAGCCTGACTATGCCATTCTAGTTTTTCATCAAAGATTACACCAAGATTTTATATTCTAAAACTCTCTCAACCTCCTCATAGGATATATCAACAGGATGGGGATCATTATCTTTAAGCCATTTATGCATGACCTCTCCAATTGTGTTCATTTTTGTTTTTTATCTTCTCTTTAGTGTGCAATGAGATGATTTAATAATGATTTTGAAAAAAAAGTTTTTTATATGTTGTTTTTAGTTTGTCTAATTAGTTGGGCGCTATGCACAACTGACCCCGTCAATAAGTAGAAATGTAAATGATTATATTGCTCTGCGCCAATAAAATACATGAATGAAAATGTATAACACAAAAAACCAAATCAATAAATCAGTATTTTCAATGAATATAATTATCTATAAGCCCATATAGAATATTGGAATTTTCTTAAATCTTATTTTTAACCTGACAGAAATCAAATTTGGATGCCTTAATTAATAGCACAATTTATTGGTCAACAGAAAACTAATAGAATAAACATTATACTTATAGAATAATTATACAATGTTTAGAAAATTTAAATTGTCAATTTGACGTGCAACATAGCTGGAAAATTTACAACATATGAAATGCCTCAAAACTTGTTTTCATGCAACGGTGTGTCGGGACATTTTGTACACATTTGGATTGTGTTCTCTTTGCACAGTTTGTACTTTCTTTGAGTTGGAGCACTCACAAGTAAAAGATCACCATTGTCCTTGCGCACCACATACTCAAACACTGCAACTTCTGCTAGACCTTGACGTGGACACGATATAGTACGGTTTGGGAGGTACTTGTGCACTTACGTCAGTGCGATGGCTCTGAAGAATGAGAGGTAGTCCAGAAATTTGTTTTCCATTGCTGCTGACTTCTTGTAGATACACCAAGCACTATGAGTTGATGTGTTCAGGCAAAACACAAATAAAGGCAACCACCACTTTTTGATGCGAAGTCCAACCCGATAGTGGCCGATGTTCTGGTCCATACGATCTGTCCCACCCATAGACTTGTTACAATGATGGATGGCATTTGGGCAGAGAACATCGATTATTTTCTTTTCAGCTTGAGAAAACCGCTGGACTTTTTTTGAGGGCCAACACCATGTTTTGTTGAGCCCACTGTGACCACACTGTTGTCATTCCAACGGACAATCAGAAGGTTGTTCGCCTCATCAACCCGGTAGTCCATCTCGCCGCGTTTGTTTTTTTATGGTATCCAATCCAATAAGTCAGGCGCGTAGCCAGGGAGACATGGGGGAAAGTCCCCCCCCCCATTTAAGATCTAAATTTGAAAATTTTTTAACTCAAAAAGTTCGGCTGCTTCACGGCCATTGCTTTGATAATATGCTATAAAATGCTCTAAATTTGCATCTTTTTTAGCTAGTCTCAAAGATATTTGCCGCTTGTAGGTATCGGTTTGCTGCCTAACCTATGTATTATATGATTTAATAAAATGAAAGATAAAGTATTTGCAGATTAATATTTGTTGTAGTTTCTTGCCTTTACTTTAAAGTGTATGCATACAAAAGGACTACCGTGTATACCGTCCGTGTACTCTCTGGGATTTTCGTTCATTTCCATTAACAATAAAATTCAAGTCTGGTTGAATCAGGGTGGGGGGGGGGCAATGTATACGATTGCATTGAGTCATTCACCGTAAAATCGTAGACATTATTTTTTGATTGCTTTTTTTCTCGTTATATATTTATCCAGTTTTAATAGAAAATCGTGTTTTCATTGACGCTTTTAATGACTATAATGTGTCTGTACTCAAGAAACCAAAGGCAAGCATATTTTAACGAATGAATGATTATCCAGCTCACCCTTTTTAAAGAAAGACCAATGATATTGACTAACTTCCACTTCTTTTGGTTTCTGAAGCTCCTCGCTCTGTCACTTCCTGGTTGAAGAGGGTGCTTTTTTAACAGACTCGCTGCAGTTTTCTTATTGGTCCTGTAAACAATAATATTATAACCTAGCAACTTCTTCGAATCGATGTTATCCGATTTCCTGAATTAGCTCAACAAAATAGAGGAAGAAGAAAGTATTCAAAATCCAATACACCCACCCTACAGTTTTCAATGCATGAATCTTATTATATATAAGGCTACCTTACAAAAACCAGGCGATTTGCGCTTTGGTTATTCCAATACCCAAAAAGTTAAAGCAATCCAAGAAGAAGAAAATATCGAAAGACCAATTTCTCCCTAGGTTTACAATGGTTAAATGTAATTGTAAAAAGGACACCCCTGTAGGAAGTCAGGCGTCTTCGGTTAAGGCGCTCTCAGATTCCACAATAGTTTTAAAAGCCAAGATACGCTCCTGTTTTAACCAATGTGTCCCAAGAGTTTGAAGAAGTAAAAGACAAAGAATCCGAAAGCCAATTTCCCGTTAGTTTTCATTGCTTTATTGTTATTAAAAAAAAACTCTTGTTAAAAATTCATGAAGTCTTTAAAAAAGGAGAATGGCCTGCAAAACTAAAGGAAACCGAGCAGTTAGTGATGGCGCTTCGCGCCAAAACCCCGTACAGTTTTTTTGAATTACAAAAATAAGAAACTATAGAAAGACACATTTCCCCCTTAGGTTCTTAATGCTTAAAGGTTATTAAGAAAGTTCATCCCCGCAAAACGCACTTCACGCCAACATTCCCCCCAAAAGTTAAAAGTCTAGATATACGCCTTGTATTCTCAAATATGCCCCCACAGTTTGAAGAAGTAAAAGAAGAAGAAAGTGTCCAAAGGCCAATTTTTCAATTGATTTCAATGTTAAAATTGTATCAAAAAAATATCGTATGTCCGCGCCTTCAGTAATAGAGAAAAAAAACGCCCATTTAAAAAAATATCTCTGTCTGTCTGTATCTCTGTCTGTCTGTCTGTCTGTGTGTCTGTGTGTCTGTCTGTCTGTCTGTCTGTCTGTCTGTCTGTCGGTCTGTCTGTCTGTCTGTCTGTCTGTCTGTCTTTTAAAAGTGTTAATGAAGAAAACATAAAAACAAAAGAAAACTAACTTAAACATGTCAATAAAACAGAAGGAAATAGAAACGGATAAAGGCATTGCATTGTGCCAAATTAGTTGCTTTTTCATGATTTTTTTTTCTTAATACCCTTTTGTGTGTTTCTAATCATATTATAAAACTACAGTTCAATCTATCCAGGGACTTTTGAGGAAATCCGGTGAAAATAAATTAATATAAGTGTATATCACAGTAGACAAGAGGACGCAACTCTTTGTGTCGTTAGGCAAATTGACTTTAACATTTTTTTAAAATCTTTTTTAAATGTCATTCATATACACGCGTAATAAGGACAAGATAATTTTTGTTTGAAATATAGTTAGTAAAAATTGTTTTTATTGAAAAGAAAACTGTTATTTATTTTTTAAAGTTTCCATTGTAAAGAGTCCGACTACAAAATATGTAACAATTATATTGTATACAACGAAACTAATACATTTCAGTGTAATTGTTTAAAAATATTCATGCCACAATATAATGAAACATAACCTGCACACGAACACTTCTTTTTTAGAACGTATGTAATTAATAAGCTATTAAAATCCAACGGTTAGTTTCACAAACACCAAACAGACAAAATAATCATATCTATCTTGAAAACCAAAACTTTTTTACTTTAAAAAATCTATATTAGACAAGACCATTTTATATCGGATTAAGTTCCAAGAAGCAAATCGTGTTTGCAGTTTCATCTTTATTATTATATTTTAAATCCACCCTAAACCCTTTAATGCGGGTTGTCTAGAATTGGCATACGCCATTTTCATGCTGGCGGCCAAAAGGGTTTCTCTATAGTAGCTTCCAATCACATTTTAAACATCAATATAGTTTTCTTGTGAGATATTTCTGTGGTATATTTTAATTTTAAGGTCATGAGAAGGTTGATTTCAAATAAGGATGTTTAAGGTCACTAAAGAGCAATACCGATTCATATAATATTGTTTTATCATCAAAGACTAAACCTAGGCACAAGTAATTTTCAAAAGAAATTGTTAGTACGTTCATCATCACAATCTGTTTAAACCTGGAGCACAGGAAAACGATATTATTTACTGCATTTGTAATCTATAAGGTTAATAGTCACCCTTTCTGGATAAGCTAAAAAGTTGTATTTATAATATTGAATATCTTTAAAAAAAATGAGGTCATTGTCAGCATATTTTATTCTAAACGCAAAGAGTAACGATTTTTAAAGCTGCGCTCATACAGAAATATTGCCAAATTTACTCAATTTACATGGAAAGGCATGTGAAGGGATCAGACTCAAAGGTTAATGCGTAACCAATTTACGTTCTTTTCAATTTGACATTGTTTCTTTGTTTTGACCTTGATGATGACCTTAAAATACATTTTTGGGCTCAAATTGAAGTTTTCAATGTTATAAACAAAAACTATACCTTTTTATTAAATACTTTTTTAGAGAAACTACGAAAGCGTTCTTATATCTACGCGGCTATATCGAGTTGCCTCGTGGCTAAGTAGAAGATCATAGGCATATTGACTTGGCTCTTCTCTGGTCGATGGATAATCAGAGCAGGGCAACACGATCATGGCTAGGAACGAAAAACTAGCCCTTGCACCCAGTGACCAACGACAGGAAAGCTGTTCTTGAAACTCCGAGTCTTCCATAATAACAAGACGGGTGCAATCATATGAAATAACAAGTATCGAAAGAAACGTCCCTATCGTGAGATTAATCTCATCATCTATTTGACACATATTTATTGAGTCCACATTTTTAACACGTTGAGGTCTAAAGGGTTGCTCCCCTGACCTAACTGAACTTGATTTTGTATTATCCTTAGTATTCTTGAAACATAAAATAAAGTTGTCCCTAAGGCCATTTAGGGGTAACCAATTGTCATAAAATCAAAGTCATCAGAATGCATAGAAAATTGTCTCATATGAGAGGTGTCGCTAGTTAGTACGTAAAGTGTTTGCGCTACGACTATCAGTCCCCGAGTTATGGGTCTGAATTGGCCTTTTTCGTTTTGTGCATTGACAAATTAGTACCGTCAAACTTATAAGCTGATTTGCACTTCAACATTAACACCTTAAAAAGGAGCACGTAGCCATGAAAAATAATATAAATGATTTTTTCAGATACATGTTGATTTATCAGTTTTTAAGTGGTAAACATATTTTTACGTATATCTAGATTGGACATGTCCAAAATGAAATAAATACAATGGTATAAACACGTATGTTAAAGATATGTTTAAAGATAATCTATTTTTATATTAGATTGATTAAATGTGTAACCATAAATAACTAACCCGTAAATATTGGCGCCAAGGGGCCCTTTAATCCGGGCTCGATCTCTACCTGTTTTCAGAATTTAGACGAGTTGAAACAGTAGGTGAAACATGAACGGTGGTTAATGATTAATTTCGGGGGGGGGGGTATTATGAATGAGCTATCAATTCTAGAATTTGTGTTGTTGAACACGTATGGTTGGGCTACGTGCTGAGGAGAGTGGGTTTTCCAAGTATATCGCTATTTCTCATCAAATAATTATCTCATTTTTAAGCGACTAATGACGATGCTCAAAGTAAACTATTACTGTTCTTTGTTACAAATCAAACTTGAATCTAGCCCGAGGAAACGAGGACAGCTGAAACGTTTTCTTGTTTTCGGACGATAGTCAAATTGCGATAATTTAAAAAAAGTATTATGTTGACTTTTCTACATAAAAAAGGTAAACATCCTTGACATGTTGACTCTTGTCCTAGTAAGCTAGTCTGTCCCCTGGAATAATGTATATCATGTTTCTTATATTACTAAACACGGCTAATTATACATCTGGCGACTTTTCTTTTTAAACTCTTCCATCTCTGCTATAAGGTGAACGCGATTTTTATAAATCCTTCTGTGCCCTAGGATAAATGACGTTTATATGATGTGGAAAACTATCCGGTTGGGGTATTTCAACAAATTCTTGCATATACCAGGATAGGGTAGTGGCTTGGTAGTTCGGTCGAACTACCCGAATGTGGTAGTTCGACAAATTTGAGCATCCACCCGGATGGGGTGGCTACCTGGGTAGAATTTCGCTACCCATGTAGGTGGCCACCCCATCTGACCATAACACTGGTTATTGTTTAATAACGTGCAATTATAGTGATAGCATTATCCCACCTAGCATGTGTGATGTGTGGAGGATTGAGTGTTTAAGACTTGGCATAAGTGTATAGACTGGGGATATTTTACTCTTGCAACTGTGGCCACCCACGTACAAACGTTTTAGTTATTCGCGTGAACAGACCTTTTAGGACTAAGGCGACTCAAAATAAATAACTATTAGTATATTTTTATTTGAGCTTATTAAGTGAGGGGTTTTGCCAGTCACTAAAAGGTTTTTTATCACTAATTTCATTTGAAGTCATCAGGAAGAGTCAGTTATAAAGAAGAGTCAACGTCCCAATTAGATCATAATACTGTTTAAAAAAATCAAACACATGTCGTCTTTCGATGTCGGAAAAAAGGTTAAGGAACTCATCATCGTAATCAGAGGCAAGAGATAAGTGAAATCTAGGTCAGACATTAAACAACAAATTGATGGACGTGGGTGACACATCACAAGACATATGTACACACTGTTCTAGGCAATATAAATAATCCAGAAATAAACATATTTCAGGCGTTTAGACAACGCTATCTACTTTCGCACTTAAAATAGAAGTTAACCAACCCCTTTAATTATCTGCACTTGGTTTTTGTCCTTCTTTTTCTTCGCAAAACATTAACTTTTAATTTCTACTCATGAAAAACCTCTTTATAAGCTAGATAATACTTCTGAATCATCTCAGTCCAGCACATCTTGTCATTAAGATTAGGCATTGTTAGATGATGTCAGGAAATACGAAAATAACTATCTTGGATCGGTTTCAAGTATTTCAATGATATTGAATATTGAATGTCTTCAGAATAGTCATTAAACTGACAACTTGTCCTAGGACTATTGGTCTTAGGACTTTTTGTCTTATTTTCAATAAACATCAGATGTAAAATAGCTTGAAGATTTAAATTAAATAGTATGTGTCTTTTATGGACCTTTAATATACCGCTGGTCAAGGCCCATGTACGGGCCAATTTACAATACAAAATGGTATTGTTTGCAATATATTGTTAGAAAACACTTTAAGGAATCATAAAACATAGTTTACCAAAACTTGTATTATTGATTGGGTCGTACATGGGTCATGCCAATGAGTACTCACTCGCGAAATGGTATAATTTTAACTAATATACTGCTTGTTAAGGCCCCTGTACTTATCAATGTTTAATAAAAAATGATATTGTTTGCAAAATATGTTTAGTGACTTTATTGGGAACATAAAAACATAG
>JAUUEB010177989.1:0-14083 GCA_032362205.1 Clione limacina
ACAACAATATTATATAGGCTAGAAATGCGACTGGGGGGGGGGGGGTGCATGGATTTGGGGTCTGGGTGCCGGACTATATTTATTTATTCATTATCATGCGCTTAGTTATCGTTATAGCTGAATGTTTGGATTTCGATTATGCTTCTAATCATCTTACTATCCGGACGCATCGGTTTAAAAACGATTTTACGATTAATCATAATCCTGATCATTGAATCAAACGAAAATATATTTCATCAAGTCCCCGTTTAATGGATGAAGCTAGGGACACGGTCTTCCTACTCGTAGAGGACTAAATCTCCCGGTCATTTTTATAAATTCTGGTTTAACACTGGGTAACGTCTGATTTCTTTCTTAATGAAGTTGTCAGGTTCTGGTTCTTGAAAAGAGGATTTCTGGTTACCGTTGAAATTATTGAGAAGAAATCTGTTTCAACCTGAGTGGAACGGATTACGATTTAGTTTGGATGAGCGGAACCCGAGTCAACGGGTTTATACTTCATTACTTCCATTTTCTTTGGTCCTCAAAGGCTTATATGTATAATTTGAATATCCAAATGATCGATTCCCTCTGTACATACGGCGGGGTGTTTGCTTTTCGGTGTGGAGGGATGTACCTTAGCCAGATTATAAATGTAGAAACACAAAGCATCTCAATACCTCTCTTATTGGGCACACCATTATCTGATTAATTATTAAGTCCGTCAATTACCTCAAATCTAGCATCAAAACAATATTTCCTTTTAAACATTCTTGCGCTTATGAAATTGATTAAGCTGAGGGTTATGTTAACATGAAGCTTATTTGGTAGTCAATGGTATGTTGCTTTCTCCAAATTTATGTCCAATGCTGCTAGAGTTCGGTTAGCCCAGTCATCCTCTCAACTCCTTGCCTCATGTCTCATTAAGACGTCAGAGAAATTCAACTCCCTGTTTCACTTTTCGTTAAGACGTCGAAGAAAGAAAAGGAATTCGAAGATCTCACAGACTAGACAAGAATGATCCATGCAGCTGTTGCTAACGTCTAATATAAGCCAAAAAGCACCATTAATCTCTCAGGTGCAAAATCATTCACACAAACAAGCAAACCTGTGGTTACTCAACCATTGAGAGAATTAGTATCAAATAGCAAACTTGGCGTCTTTAAAGTAGGAGTTTACACCATTTATGCAGTTGCCATTCCTCTGACTTTTTTGATTTTTATTACAATTAACAAAGAGACGACGACTCGGAAAATTGTGCGTTAGTGCCTGCATGGTATCTTATAACTGTTTTGTATTTCAGTAATTATCTGAAAAGTATGACATTTTTATGAGTCATGCATGAACTATGTATTAAGAAAAAAGCGATCTGTTGATTTTGACTTTGTTTGGCTTGTAACGGCTTGTATTTTGTCATCAATGAACTAATTCCTAGTTGATTTTTGGTACCGGGCGCGCAAGGCAGACAAACACATAACAATAATGAAAATATTGAAAATTAATTTTCAGATAGAAATATGTGCATGAGTCACCACAATTTTGAAAAAAAATAAAGTAACATTCGATGTAATACACCCCCTTAATAATATCCCTCTCCACTTGTGATTTTCATTTATGTAAGACATTGCTCGCAAATATAAAACATTTACTCATTTGTGCTTATATCACAATTTTTTAATTTTTCGCCACTTAGTCCTCGTGAGATTTGTCAAGTTCATCTTAAAAAATGAATTGAGATGGAGTCCCTCTTCACAAGCATTGGGTTTTGAGTGTTCACCCTCTCAAGTGTAATAAAAGGCAACAAATAATATAATTTTCTACGGTGCTTCTTACTCTGTTTGCAGTTTAAACCCTTAATATCGGCGTTACGATCAGAAATCTTCTCGTTCATTATTACCTGCGTATATGGATTAGAGAGGCAATAGAAAAGACTGATGAAAACCAAAACAAATTTATGAATTTACAATTTCTTTGTAAATTTATTGGTACTTTGAGTCTTATTTAACAAGCTTGTGTAATGTACACCTGCCACTTCGACGTTAAAGTGTTGAATCTAGAAGCAATATTATACTGATTCTAGATTAGCAATTAATTGATCAAAGATTCTTATTGAATGGAGACATTGTGGTTGCGGGGTCAACATCACGGCCTCGTATGTGAGAGGGCTTGGGTTCTAATCCAACCATTACCACATTTGTGCTACTACTTCCCACTGTTTTTTTCTCTGATCAAGGACGTTACGATGGGACATTCCTTTCATATTATTTACTTGTATTGCGACTGCGTAACAATGACAACCAACCACTAAAATAGTGCATTCCACAAAGGCTGTTGACCTTTTTATACAACTCGACGCAGGTTATTTCCAATCTTGTTTGCGAGTTGAGATGTGGCTTCGGATGTTAAACTTCAAATAGAAAGGAATGTTAGAATTAACGGGGTCATAACACAAGGGCCATTTTTTTTTTACTTCGTTTGTGACAGATCAGACAGAGTTATTTGTAACTGATTATACATCATGATATCTGGTATGTTTATTGCTGACGGAAAGCTTGGTCACGGAAGTCAGATGGATCAGATTCACCTGCCGAGAGCGTTTTTAACGAGTTCACGATTCAGGTAGAACTATTCGCTACAGTACCTACCTGTTTGATTTAGTCACATATTGGAATCAATATTCGAAAGAATGCAAGTCCCGTCGATCACATACCCATTTTATTATACAGAGTCCCTATGAGAACATTTGACACCATTATCGTTTATTGAGGAAAGACTTGACCTAGAATAGTGCTAGTAACAATAACCAGACATAATAAAACCCTATTGACCTGATCAGGGAAATGAATAAACGTTACGTGATTAACCTAGTCGCCGGTCACGGAACTCTGAAGCCAATTGTTATTTACATTGGAATTTGCAAAACCAACAAATATGAATTGAGTTTGATCGATGCATAGTATGGGGGGGGGGGGGGTTACTTATTATTGTCATAAATAAAGGACAGTCGATTTGAAAGGCATAGTTGTATCCCTTCATCACCAAGAGGTCTATTAAACGGATAAATAGCGTTTTGCTTTGCCTGTTTTCAGACAAAATGTACCCAATTCTTGAACTGTCACCATCAAGACTGCCTCAAACGTATTATCGTTGAGTTTATTTTCATTATGATACTTGTGATAAGAGAGATTGTTGCACTGAACGTTAACGTGAACTGTTAAACCATTTTTGCAGACTAAGTATACAAGTGTAACCACCGAACCGATTACTTCAGCGTAAAAGAATGTATTCATATATGCTTCATGCACTATGACTTTCTAAGTAAAAACTAAATAAGATAATATATAATATTAACTGTTTACACTCGAGAAGACAAAGGATGACGAATAGGCTCTTGATAATTCTCTCTTTTATGCACTTAGCTTGAGATTGGTTGTCCTTGGGGAAACACACCATGTTGTTATTGTCGCCGGTGTTATCTTTGTCTACGTAGAAGAGGGCCTCTAAAGGGGGTGGGCCCCCAAAAGCAGGAGTGTCTCAATCTAAAAAAAGGCTTTATGTCCGTAAGGTGGTCTTGAACGTAGACGTTATCTTGGAAAAATGAACCAGAATTGGAGATATTTTAAAATCATGATGATCAGTGCACTGATACATTATATTTCATATTTCTTGATAATTGATATATAAGTAAGCGCCAGAACCCCATAAACTAAGGTGTGATCAAGCAACTATGTAGTTTATCGGAGATTGGCAACAAACCGTATGTCCCATGTGTAAACACACGCAAACGATCCCTTGGTGGCTGAAAATCGAAGATAAGAGAAGCTAGCGAAAAAAGTCATACCTCAAACAAAATTTACCATCAATGCCATTTTGACATTTGTATTTTATCTTTTGATATGGTTGATTGTTTTTTTCAACATATTAAATTTCATTACTTTGTTTGAAGACTCTGTTGAATTTAAGTTGTATTTTAAAGTTTTTGGTAATCTTGTTATTTTCAAAATTTTGATTTTCTTTTGTCAAAAAACCTTTTTAGTTTAAAGCTAGTGTTAGTCGAAGTGTATTATTCTTTTTTATATTTTTATCTTGAAACAAAATGAAAGCTCAGGTTTTGCCCTTGTATCGTTACTAGGTTAAACTAGGATGAAATGAAAATAAGGCTCTTGGATAAAAATTCCTGGCTGGCTCTTAGGAGGCTGGACAGGTCAGAAGCCGTCAGCTGGTATGTGTGTCAATATCGACCTCGCCTCGGTACTCATTGATAGCGAGACACTCAGGTTTGCCCTTTTTGTTAAACATAATTGACCCTAGCATAATGTCGCGTGATTGGATTATAAATAGAAAATATTCTTTTATCATCTAATTTTCGTTCTTGTTTTTTGTTTTTACGAGGTTGATTAGTGACTTTATCCTCAAACAATCAACAAACAATTCGTCGAAATAGTGTAGAAATCGAAGTATCATTCTTTCACAAACATTAGCATAAAATCAAGTATTCACTTCATACAAAAAAATGAAAACATTTTCGGTCCATCATGTGGTATTGATTCGTATCTGTGAGATGCTTCTAGTGTTTAGATATTTCGTTGTTGTTGAATAGCAAGTCTATACTTTAGCTTTCAAGGAGATGATTATGTTTTTTTGTATTTGCTCAACTTCTTAGTTAAACCGCCCAGTAATATCTTCACTCACTTTAGAATGTAAATGGACAAGTTGCAGTCGCTGGTATACATGGCTGGGTTGTTATTGATGAGAGAAGAAATGTGTTGCCCATCTTATATGTTTCTCTCTTTTTATATCGATATTAACAGATAGGTATACTATCACATTTTTTATTTTATAAAGGTTTTCGTAACTCCTTTCTTCATATCTTAAACCTCTTCATCTCTAAAAGTTCCCCTTTCGTCTAGTCAATGTTTTTATCCTGACCACCTTTTTATATTGCTTTGATAGTCATATTTTGAAAATATATTTTCCTTTTTGAATGATTACAGAAAACTAATCATAATTAAATATTCACGGATTCTTGTTTTTTGTACAGTCAACAGGAACAGGTTTAGTTTTTGTTTGATTCAATATTTGTCTATCTAAGATTGTTACGCTGGTTATTTTTTCTAAACAAGTGTTGAATATTTTAGGTTTTAAACATCATTTTCTATATGTTATTTAGATAACAGATCGTCGTCAAGTGGCCAGTCGGTTATCATTTTATTAGAATGGTTACCAGATGGGGCGACTTTGTTTAAAACGATATGTATTTTATAAGACTCTCCTTGTTGAACATATTATGGTATAGCAGTGTGACCAGTGGTCAAAGGTCATTTGATATCTAACATGCAACCGCAGATGCTCCTCTTGATAATGCGTAAAACAGCTGGGGTTATCTTAAACAGTCTTTCCTTAATGAAAGTTAAGTTTTTTAACATACTACCAATGTAATATGAACACAAATTATGCATTACTGAAGTCGCCATTCTCTTTCCTATTATGAATCATAACTTCTTTCGGACTTATACCATTTTTCGAAACCCTTCCCTCCGGTCCTAGGTGTGAGCCGCGCCCAGTGAACGTATTGATTGTTGTCCCCCACAACATCCGCTATACATTTATACCTCCTTCAATTCTGCATAGTTGGCATTCCAATCGGAGATGTGTATTGGGGTTAGTCACCCGGACATAACAAGTGGTAGCATTATTGTCGTTATCACCTACCCGAGCCACCTTACCTCTGATGCTGTTATGTGTTCCATATAAGGAGATACGAGACTGAATTGACTCTCTGATCATAATATCTAACTTGAGCCACATGTTGTCACAGGTTGTCGCCCCCTGGTGACTGCTGTATTATAACCAACATCTGTCTTTTTGCGTGACTGACACTTTTGAGCAGTGTTGGGGTCGACCGGGGTAGTAATCCACTCAGTAGTTTGTTCGCTACTTTTACTCCACTGGAGTAGTTGAATAAAACTCAAGTAGTTGAGATATTTAAAAAATATCATACAATGCTAAACCAAATTGTTGCCAATAAAACCGTTTTGAATATAAATCAATATATATCTAAAAAAAAATTCAACAATCTCTAATTTGTTTCACTTATTTTTTACCTCTGGTTTTATAACATCTATACAATATTTATTTAGACTACTTTAAAACTACTCGAGACTTCTCAGGTACTACTCGGAAGATTTTGAGGAACTTCTGTACTCGGGAGTTTTGTTGCGGCACTACACGAGTAGTTGAAATTGCCGACTTTTTCTACTCAACTCCAGTAGTTAACCATCTCCTCGACCCCAAAACTGCTTTTAAGGACAGACTGGGCGATTGTTCAAGATATAGCTTGAAGGTTCTTTATATAGTTTCCTTGTAAAATATTCAGCGATGTAATTCGAGCTTTAAAGATTAAACTTACACAAGCCATTCAAAAACGACGTAAAATTAACATTTTCCTGATGTTTTTGGATCAAGTTTACATGAATGTAAAGTCACATTCTGGGCCAGCAGCTTTCATGGTTTCAACCGAGGTTTAACAGATCATCAATTCATGCACTTCCGGTGTCATTCCTAAAATATTTAACACTTGTGATTCACTGCAAATATGATTCGCTAAATACTCTTCGTAATCTGCTGTCATACTGACATTTTCTACTTGAAGCGTATTTGATTAAATTTCTTTTGAAATTATAGCTCGTCGCCTAATGTTTTTCAAGTCCATAATGAGTAGGCATATCCTTCCTTTGACATTCCAAAACTTGTTTAGTGAATTATGAATAGGCAAGAAGAGGTTAAATGGAACATAAGTAATTCTTATGATCTTTCATGTGTAACTGAAGCTTGCACTTAACGTTTATTTTAATCAGGAAGCATTAATCTTATTTTATTGCATGGTGTAACGTGCCAACTGATAATATCGATCACGAGAATATTTCGTGTGGTAAATAAACTTTCCCCATCAAAGCTTCGTCAATGATAAGAGTATTCACAGTAAAGTCATACTATTTATATGTATGAAATAACTGTCTTATGTACCTTGTCCTTGCGGTGGCCCAATGGTTAGGCGTCGGGAGTCGAAGGCCTGAGATGTTCGCATCCCGCCGGGTCATATTTAATTAAGATAACTAGTAGATGCTCCGTTCTTTTAACGTGTAAGACAGATTTGCCAATTAGGACAGAGGGTGATGAGAGTATTATTTAATATTTATTTTACATAAACCAATTAACACAAAAATGCCAGAACGGAAAAAGCAACAACGACGGCTAAACGCAGGGCGGGAAAATGCAACAACGACGGCTAAACGCAGGACGGGAAAACGCAACAACGACGGCTCAATTTTTAATCTTCAAGAACACAAAAATTAGGCTTTAAATCAAAAAATAAATATCGCTTTATGATCCGCAACACATGGAACTATAAGAAAAGCATCACTTGTCGATCTAAAACTTCCTAGAAAAAATGTGTATATATATAGACACTCCGTTTATAACCATTATAATAAGATTTAAGAATGGAAAACTAGCAGTGGTATAATGCGATTCGTGCTAAGACTGTTCTGTCTGATGTTAGTATACAGTGACTATGTTAGAGAGTATGAGTTGTGCTAACCTTACACTCTGCGTTTGCAGAAGTGTACACATCTCTTAGAAGCACTGTCGCCCATATAACCTACCACCGTGTGTTGATGGAGGGATTATAAAAAAACTTATAAAACCCCCACCACAGTACAAGTCTTGCTATGCAGCTTAGTTGTGTTCGCGAACTGCTTTACTCACATGTTGTTTTAACAAGCTAGTACTTCCCTTCGTCCAGAACGTACTCTTATATTTATATTGTAAGAGTGGCAGTTATCAGTTCATAGGTTATACGTTTTTGAATTTTGCCTGAATGCAGCATTTGTTGGCTTATGTTCCTTCGATTTCCATAAATTTGATAACGCACCGTTTACCAAGTCCATTTAGCACTATGACTTACATGAAATATATAATAAACAATCCACAGACATAGCTGTATCCAATTATTAATTCTCGTCAGCGCTACTTCACCACGACACCTCCGTCACAGATTATATATTATATATTCATGAAACTATGCCTGATTTGTGACCCATAGTTGTTTGAAAACAACATGGAAACAAAGAATACTGGATATTGAATACTTGAATACCGGGGCAATAACAATCTTGGTAACGTTAAGTTAATCGTAATGGACTCACTACCCTACGTTACAGTGTTGTCAGCTACCTTAATTTAACACAATAAAGATTGAATCAATACGTAGCGTTAATGAAATATTCGTGAATTTATATTGATGGTGTTAATTAACAGCACATTTAGTCGCACCAGTAATGAATCTGAGAACAGGGGCAACGTCTCCGCCTCATGCGATACATTCCTGGTTTGAATCGTCTTAAGTAGTGTCACATGTTTGCTGCCGTCACTCTCCCCATAGCGTTAATTTAGGACTAGCTTTTCATCATATAATTTACAACCAATCAAACCGTACGATGCTGTAGATATTTGAAAAGTGTACACATTTTTATCGCATATCTCATAGATACCAAACTACTTAAAATAACACCGTCAGTCTTTATCATCACCTATGTTAAGGCGTTATGTTTGACATCCAGTCAATTAAGATTAGTCGTATTTCTATAGCACACGCACGAGAGCATCGTACTTTGGTATATTATATATTATAGCACTTTGGTAAAATAGTACGTACATTTTAGTATGTTTGCCACGCATTCAATGCTTAATATTGATTTTGCATAGGGTACATAGGGAGAAAGGCCCAAGCTCATATGATCATTAGATCAGCAACATAATATTATAACATGACATAACCTAGACTGACAATATTTTGTTGTATTTCTATCTTCTGTCAAATATGTTGAATTGAAGATTTTCCCCCCGTAAGCACAACCTGTGGAACAGCTTGCCAAGACATTGTTTTCCCTTGAGTTGCAACCTTGATTTCTTCAAAACAGCTGTTAATCTTTACCTTTCACAATCTTAACTCACTTGTTTGTTTTTCTTGGATCATATTTAAACTTTAACCCACTCCCATTTATTTAAAAAAATATTTTTTAATTGTTAATTTGTTAGCTAGGTGACAGCCGCTGAAGGTTATTTTATTATAATGATTTATACTGTTTTAAGCACTTTGATCCTGTTTACCCCCTTCCATATCAACACATATCAACACTTTGTTTTGGTTTTGTATGAATACTTGAACAAATTGTCTTTGGTCCGAGTGTTTCGCTTGGTGCCGAAAAGTAAACAAAAACTGAATAGCTTTTTTTCAGTGAAATTTATTTAGAAATAAGTAATTTTCTGTTAAAAGTCACAAGAAAGTTTGTGTAACTACTAGTTATATCCTCACCGAATGAGATGTTACTGAACCAAGCCCATCATTTTGAGTCTACTACACCATTATAGTTTACACAGTTTATACAGTTAATTTGTACTTTTAGGCCATGAGCCAAAAATCTAACACAAAACATAATGCAACACCAGGTACAAGATTATGATCATGACAGGAAAACTATTACTTAGGTTTTAGCACCTAATTGAAAGGTTGTTATGAAAGTAGCTGAAAAGCTCACACGTGAGTCTTATCAGTCTTATAAGGTGTATAATTACGCAGTTTTATTTATTGATTATTATCCATGCATGATAAAAACTGAATGTACAATTTCAAGATAGCATTTTGGTCTTTTTAGCTTAATACTGAGCCTGAACATGTAAAATAGACAGTTGTTTGCTTTACATTACATAACCTTTATATGTATGTGTTCTTTTATTGACCTACTTTGTTTGGTTGTGCTAATTTCTTGACTGAATGAACACGTCAACATAAACTGAATAGTAGATACAATTCCTACCCTTGTTCCCTTCTTATTTATTTTGTCAGCTTTTTAGCATGGTGGTCTTATAGACATATTATAATATGTAATTATACCTCTATGGATGATTTGTACTCATTTCTGGATATAATTTGGCACAAATGCGAATGCGCGTCTCTGAATTCGCACTAACGTCGGAAATGGCTCATTGAGCACTGAGCACCTTTAATTTGTCGGGGCAGTGTAAATCCTACAAAAGTGAGAAAAGCGTTGCCAGCCATTAAATGGTAATTCAAGACAGAAATGTGCATAAAAATGCCCTGATTTCAAACTCTTGAAAATTGATGTTGTGAAGTGAGGCTTGGAGACAGGTAGACTGTGACGTTTAGATGTTGGGGTGAAGTATGGGAATGTTGGAGCCAAAGGGTATTTCCAGAATAGATTATTTTTAACTTCTATATGTTAAAATCATTTATTTTAAAACACGAAATCTTGAAATGTGAGATAAAGTTGTCACTCATTGTTCGTTCAAGAGTAAGTTCATATTTATTGAATCTTTGAGAATCTTGCGAACGAAACGTTTCTCGTATCAACAAAGGAGTGTTAATAGACTTTGTATGCTTTTGTCTTTTTAACATTCATTTCGAAGTTATTTAAGTAAGACCGATCCATTGCCAATGCTCTCTAGTAGTTAATCTTGGATTTAAAAGAATTGTGTGATTGAAATATATTGTGGATTTGACTTGGCGAGTAATAGGAACAGAAACATTTAAATACTGTTAACTTCCGGAAAGGTCTGCTGATAAATTGATATCGTTTCATATTCTATAATTTGTATAATGAAGAGGCCCAATTCAATTTGCTTATATTTTGTTACACTCGTTTAATTATTGAAAGATTGGACAATTTATTGTTTTAACAATTAGTCAATAGGTTTACCACACACTTTGCAGCTTCTGAATTATAGTGTTAATCCCTATTGCTTCACTTTTCGTTTTTTGTTAAAAACAAAAATTTCTATTTCTTGAGATAAGAATTGTTATAGCTTTCATTATGAATAATTATGTTTTCTTCTTCTCTTCTTCAGATCGAGAGGATCAGTCCATTTTGTGCACGTAAGTTCATTTTATGATTATAGCACAGGAAATGTAAAGAAAGTTGGGGTTTATGACATAATGTAAATTGTGTATCGTGGAAAATACATGGGCCTATCTATATCCAGCTCGTTGTTAAATGTAATCTCTCCAATTTACTTTTCAAGTGTTCTAAATTTAACAGGCTAGATATTATTTCTTCAATATCACGAAGATTGTTTTTAGGCAACACCTCCACAGTCAAGCATTGCTTGTGTTCCAAACAATATTCTTTTAACCAATGAGCTACGTCTGTCCTTATTATGTGTGACATTCCTTACGCAGTTGGTGTCAGCTGATCAACTTGTGTCAACAAAGGTTGAATTGTTTGATCTATTGCAGAGCCAACTGTAATGCGGGTTTTGCTTCATCATAAAGATGTGAGTGAATGCTCCTGACCTATTTCAATCCCCTAGCGTATTTCTTTTAATAGCAATTTACAGTACAGTATCCAATGGCTTTGAAAAGATTATATCCGAATAAATAGCTTATTTCGTTTATCGTTTCATACTATTTCTACCTTTGTCTTCTCCTTCCCTTTTTTGCCAGTACTTCCTCATCTGTCACAAACTCCTTCAAACATAAAGCACAACATTCTGTGTAAACATGATACATGATAAAAGGTAGACAAATATGCTGCGTATTACAAAGGGCATGTTTGTGATGCAGACACCAAAAGACGTCTATAAACGTAAATAGATCCACAGTACGCACTTCAAGATTAGTGTCAGTGGGGCCACGTGTTTTATGATTATCATAATATCTTGTCTACCCGTTAAACTAACAGTTCCAAATTCAAACATGTTCTTATTAGTTTTTGTAGACCATCACAACATTTCAATTTAGCTATAGGTAAAAAGAGTATCGTGATAATTATTACCGCAGGATTTAATTATTTAAATATTTAAAAAATGGTTGCGCAGGGGGTCTATTGCTAATGTGGTATTTCCGTGACACTAATTACATGCCAACTTAAAGGGGATATTACAGGTTTATTGCATATTAAGTTCATAGTCATGATCGAATTGAATTGCATTGTTTGTTTGTGTGTACAAGTCTAATTATTCATTCATGGCGAATGACAATAATTTACCCCTCCCTTTGGAAATGTGAAACCGATGCCCAATCCCTGGAAATCAACATATCCCATTGGAACTTTCTATAAATTATCCAAGATATTTTTTTCAGAAATGTGTCTTGTTTTCTAATAAAGAAATGTGTCGCCCCTTGAAATTAAGCATAATAAATATGCCCCTGGAACTTTTCCCTGAAAGATTCCTCCCCGAAACAAAATTTGGCAGGTTGGCAGCCACCCTTTTCATATATTATTCTATATGCATTACTAGTTTCCTTCCAGACATTCCTAAGGAGTATAAAGGAATGGTGATATTTTACTTTTTTATAAGCTAGTCTTTCGCTGTTTGATAGCTGTCACGTTCGATGATCGAGTCTCTCATATGAAATGACAGCGTATTACTCTTCACGTAATAATGATATGCTGAGAGTACTTCCATATTTCTCATTTTCATATAATATATACCTTTAGCTAACGTTTGTCTGTTTACATTCACATATGTTGTGAATTAATAACATTGATTTCAAAACGACAATATATTTGAAGAGCTTTTATCACAATGTTTTTAATTTTGGGAGCATGAGTAAAATAAGTTAAGTATATGTGTGACGTATCTAGGTTTCCTGTTTCCACACAACACCCATGCCGGTTATGAAAAGGATGATCTTAACTTGGAAAAGTGAGGGTTTTCGCTTGTAATAACTGCTTCCTTCGGTGTTTTGCGGGATGACGGCTTTGCATGCCAACATGGCACTTCTGTCATGTTTGATGCGACCGTTTTTCCCGTGTATCAACGCGAGTTATGTAAGCAATAACACGTCTTTTCTGTCATAATAATAGAAACATTTTCCTAATAGCAGTGTGTTGTTGACATTTTTTGTATACATGTATAACATATTAGTTTCACAGGGGAGCACAATTTATACATACAATGTCACAGTTCACTGACACAAGACATACCTATGTAAAGTAACACATGACCCATATGTTGTCAGTTAACAGATGATAAATACAGCATTATAATTAACCTGAAATAAAGCTTTTGCGAAATTATGGCTTGTCAAATGCTGAGTGGACACTTTCATTCCATTAGAATTGATCACTTCCAGTGATGTTTGTTAACATGTGTAGCTGTTTTTCATTTATTTGACTTTTTTAAATTGTGAAATCGTCCATGTCAAGCTCCATAATGACTCAGACGAGAGTCAAGAAAAATTATTTCGATTATAATGTAATTAGCCGAGCATTTTTATCTCATTTTACTTGCGGATATTATGCATGGTATATGATTTAATATAAATGTTCAAGAATAGTGTAGAGGAAACCACATGCAACGGGCGGATTACTGCCCCAGACAGGCTGTTGGGCGCACCTGGTATGCCCTCTTGGTGTCAAAAAGTGCCTACCCCTCCCTTAACAGCACAACCGAACGAAAAAGAAGACATAATAACAATAGGCGATTAACTCTCAAGAAGTTAATTTTGGACTGCCGAACACATTAATAAGCTTGCAAAGATAAACACACGAGACAGTTTTCCTCATTATAAGCCTGCTTTCCACTAAGGTTAACCCTCTCCCTACTTTTGATTCATTCTAGACTCGATGTGTCTGTATCGTTACCTTTCTTGTCTTATTCAATGTCATCGTGTCAAATCTTACTTTTACTAGACCATATAGGTTATACTAAACGAAAAATACTCTGTCTCTTTGAAGAAACCACTTCATTTAGTTTGCATATCCCCTTATCAAACACAGAGATTGGGCTAATAAAAGCGTTATCACTAAATCGCTTTTCTGTTTTCTAGCCTTTTACGAGTGGCAATAAAACATACCTGTCCAACCACTTCCAACATCGCACCAGAGATCGCACTTAGCTGTGTTTATTACTTTAACAAAATTCTTTTCAAACACCCATATGTTCTGCTGTAGCAAAGAGATGTCCCTACAAATACTAGGGGGGGAATGAGAGATTTCTCTTCACCCCCCCAGGACTCTACCGGACTTGATTTTTATTGATCCTTAGGGTATATAGACACAAAATTTTGTTTGCGCCAAAA